>WNWK01001733.1:0-27165 GCA_009830355.1 Cherax destructor
CCCCCTAGTACTTCGTATCCACCTTTGGTTACGCCGTATCTTTAGCAAGCATAAAGATATTGTTTTTGTTGGGTCCCTGGTCATGTTGACGTACAGGGCAATGAACAGGCAGACACTGCTGCGCGGTCAGCAGTACATGACCTTCCAGTTTCATATAGAGGTGTTCCTTTCACGGACTATTTTGCGGTCATTGCTACCCACCTTCGCACCCGTTGGCAACAACGCTGGTCTGACCTGCTGAATAACAAACTTCATTCTATTAAACCGGTTATAGGTTTCTGGCCTTCTTCTTGTCACCAATGTCGAGGTTGGGAGACTACTCTCTCCCGTCTTCGCATCGGCCACACTCGTCTTACTCACGGGTATCTCATGGAGAGGCTCCCTGCCCCTCTCTGTGAACATTGTCAGGTTCCAGTGTCTGTTCGACATATCCTGTTGGACTGCCCACTCTATCAACGAGCACGCAGAATTTACCTTCAACGACGTCTTCGCTCTGCGGCCCTTTCTTTACCTTCCCTTCTTGCAGATGGACCCTCCTTTAATCCTGACTCTCTTGTTGACTTTTTGACAGAAACTGACTTACTACACAAACTCTGAAGATTATACCTCTAGCACCTCCCTCAGTCCCTTCTACCTCGATCTCTTGCTACCCTCCTCCCCTGCACTACCCACCGTCATCTAGCACTCCATACCCTACTAATCGTCCATCTCCCTCTTACACCTCACTCTCCCTGCATCCTACAATAACCTGCAGCGCTGTATAACCCCTGTGGTTTAGCGCTTCTATTTGATTATAATAATAATAATCCAGGTAAACAGGAGTGCATGTGTGGTGACACTGGAGTAGAAGCTACAAGAGTGGAGGTTGTGTTGTAACGCTGGAGTAGTAGAAGCTACATGAGTGGAAGTTGTGTGGTAACACTGGAGTAGTAGAAGCTACAGGAGTGGATGATGTGTGGCAACACTGGAGTAGTAGAAGATACAAGAGTGGAGGATGTGTGGTAACACTGGAGTAGTAGAAGCTACGAGAATGGATAATTTGTGGTAACACTGCAGTAATATAAGCTACGAGAGTGGATAATGTGTGGTAACACTGGAGTAGTAGAAGCTACAAGAGAGGATGATGTGTGGTAACACTGCAGTAGTAGAAGCTACAAGAGAGGATGATGTGTGGTAACATTGCAGTAGTAGTAGCTACAAGAGAGGATGATGTGTGGTAACACTGCAGTAGTAGAAGCTACAAGAGTGGATGATGTGTGGTAACACTGGAGTAGTAGAAGCTACGAGAGTGAATAATGTGTGGTAACACTGCAGTAATAGAAGCTACAAGAGTGGATGATGTGTGGTAACACTGCAGTAGTAGAAGCTACAAGAGAGGATGATGTGTGGTAACATTGCAGTAGTAGAAGCTACAAGAGTGGATGTTGTGTGGTAACACTGGAGTAGTAGAAGCTACGAGAGTGGATAATGTGTGGTAACACTGCAGGAGTAGAAGCTACAAGAGTGGATGATGTGTGGTAACACTGCAGTAGTAGAAGCTACAAGAGTGGATGTTGTGTGGTAACACTGGAGTAGTAGAAGCTACGAGAGTGGATAATGTGTGGTAACACTGCAGGAGTAGAAGCTACAAGAGTGGATGATGTGTGGTAACACTGCAGTAGTAGTAGCTACAAGAGAGGATGATGTGTGGCAACACTGCAGTAGTAGTAGCTACAAGAGAGGATGATGTGTGGTAACACTGCAGTAGTAGAAGCTACAAGAGAGGATGATGTGTGGTAACACTGCAGTAGTAGTAGCTGCAAGAGAGGATGATGTGTGGTAACACTGCAGTAGTAGTAGCTGCAAGGGAGGATGATGTGTGGTAACACTGCAGTAGTAGTATCTACAAGAGAGGATGATGTGTGGTAACACTGCAGTAGTAGTAGCTACAAGAGAGGATGATGTGTGGTAACACTGCAGTAGTAGTAGCTGCAAGAGAGGATGATGTGTGGTAACACTGCAGTAGTAGTAGCTACAAGAGAGGATGATGTGTGGTAACACTGCAGTAGTAGTAGCTACAAGAGTGGAGGTTGTGTGGTAACACTGCAGTAGTAGTAGCTACAAGAGAGGATGATGTGTGGTAACACTGCAGTAGTAGTAGCTACAAGAGTGGAGGTTGTGTGGTAACACTGCAGTAGTAGTAGCTACAAGAGACGATGATGTGTGGTAACACTGCAGTAGTAGTAGCTGCAAGAGAGGATGATGTGTGGTAACACTGCAGTAGTAGTATCTACAAGAGAGGATGATGTGTGGTAACACAAGTTATTTTACAAGTTATTTTACAGCTCTATACATCACTAGTGAGACCTCATTTGGATTATGCAGCTCAGTTTTGGTCTCCTTACTACAGGATGGATATAGATTCATTGGAGAACATACAAAGAAGAATGACTAAAATGATTTACAGTATAAGAAATCTCCCGTATGAAGATAGACTTAGAGCGTTGAATCTCCACTCTCTGGAGAGACGTAGAATGAGGGGAGATATCATCGAGGTGTACAAGTGGATGATGGGCATAAACAAAGGAGATATTAATAAAATACTGAGGATATCGAACCAAATAAGAACGAGAAATAACGGATTTAAATTGGATAAATTTAGATTTAGAAAGGACATAGGCAAGTACTGGTTTTCGAACAGAGTTGTAGATGCGTGGAACAATCTTCCGAGTACTGTGATAGAGGCTAGGACCTTGGGTGGCTTTAAAAAGAGATTGGACAAATATATGAGTGGGAGGGGCTGGGTTTGATTTGTGTCGTGAGTACGGGAATAAATTTTTAGGTAGTGGTGGTTTTGATAAGGACCTGCCTTGTATGGGCCAGTAGGCCTTCTGCAGTGTTCCTCCATTCTTATGTTCTTATGTTAACACTGCAGTAGTAGTAGCTACAAGAGAGGATGATGTGTGGTAACACTGCAGTAGTAGTAGCTATAAGAGTGGAGGTTGTGTGGTAACACTGCAGTAGTAGTAGCTGCAAGAGAGGATGATGTGTGGTAACACTGCAGTAGTAGTAGCTACAAGAGAGGATGATGTGTGGTAACACTGCAGTAGTAGTAGCTACAAGAGTGGAGGTTGTGGTAACACTGCAGTAGTAGTAGCTACAAGAGAGGATGATGTGTGGTAACACTGCAGTAGTAGTAGCTACAAGAGTGGAGGTTGTGTGGTAACACTGCAGTAGTAGTAGCTACAAGAGAGGATGTGTGGTAACACTGCAGTAGTAGTAGCTACAAGAGTGGAGGTTGTGTGGTAACACTGCAGTAGTAGTAGCTACAAGAGTGGAGGTTGTGTGGTAACACTGCAGTAGTAGTAGCTACAAGAGTGGAGGTTGTGTGGTAACACTGCAATAGGAGTAGCTACAAGAGTGGAGGTTGTGTGGTAACACTGCAATAGTAGTAGCTACAAGAGTGGAGGTTGTGTGGTAACACTGCAATAGTAGTAGCTACAAGAGTGGAGGTTGTGTGGTAACACTGCAGTAGTAGTAGCTACAAGAGAGGATGATGTGTGGTAACACTGCATGCTGGATGTTCTGGAAGATAAACAGAATGCAGATGTTATATACACAGATTTTGCAAAAGCCTTTGACAAGTGTGACCATGGTGTAATAGCACACAAAATGCGTGATAAAGGAATAACAGGAAAAGTTGGTAGATGGATTTATAATTTCCTAACACATAGAACACAAAGAGTAGTAGTCAACAGAGTAAAGTCTGAGGCAGCTACTGTGAAAAGCTCTGTTCCACAAGGCACAGTACTTGCTCCCATCCTATTCCTCATCCTCATATCAGACATTGACAGGGATATAAGCCACAGTGCTGTGTCTTCCTTTGCAGATGACACCCGAATCTGTATGACAGTGTCCACCGTTGAAGACACTGCAAGACTCCAAGCAGACATAAACCAAATCTTTAAATGGGCTGCAGAAAACAATATGAAGTTCAATGATGAGAAATTTCAATTACTCAGATACGGAAAACGTGAAGAAATTAAAATCTCATCGGAGTACAAAACTAATTCCAACCACAAATAGAGCGAAAACTAATGTCAAAGACCTGGGAGTGTTCATGTCAGAGGATCTCACCTTCAAGGACCATAACAATGTAGCAATTGCATCTGCTCGAAAATGACAGGATGGATAATGAGAACCTTCAAAACCAGGGATGCCAAGCCCATGTTGACACTTTACAGATCGCTTGTTCTATCTAGGCTGGAATATTGTTGCACACTAACTGCACCTTTCAAGGCGGGTGAAATTGCTGACCTTGAAAATGTGCAGAGAACCTTCACGGCACGCATAAGTGCGATAAACCACCTCAACTACTGGGAACGCTTGAAGTTCCTAAACCTGTACTCTCTAGAACGCAGGCGGGAGAGATACATTATTATATACACATGGAAAATTCTCGAGGGCTTAGTACCAAACTTGCACACAAAAATCACTCCCTACGAAAGCAAAAGACTCGGCAGGCGATGTAACATTCCCCCAATGAAGAGCAGGGGTGCCACTAGCACGTTGAGGGACAACACAATAAGTGTGAGGGGCCCAAGATTGTTCAACTGCCTCCCAGCATACATCAGGGGGATTACCAACAAGCCCCTGGCTGTCTTCAAGCAGGCACTGGACAGGCACCTCAAGTCGGTACCTGATCAGCCGGGCTGTGGTTCGTACGTTGGACTGCGTGCGGCCAGCAGTAACAGCCTGGTTGATCAGGCTCTGGTCCAACAAGAGGCCTGGTCACGGACCGGGCTGCGGGGGCGTTGACCCCTGGAATTCTCTCCAGGTAGACTCCAGGTAGTAGCTACAAGAGTGGAGGTTGTGTGGTAACACTGCAGTAGTAGTAGCTACAAGAGTGGAGGTTGTGTGGTAACACTGCAGTAGTAGTAGCTACAAGAGAGGATGATGTGTGGTAACACTGCAGTAGTAGTATCTACAAGAGAGGATGATGTGTGGTAACACTGCAGTAGTAGTATCTACAAGAGTGGAGGTTGTGTGGTAACACTGCAGTAGTAGTAGCTACAAGAGTGGAGGTTGTGTGGTAACACTGCAGTAGTAGTATCTACAAGAGAGGATGATGTGTGGTAACACTGCAGTAGTAGTAGCTACAAGAGTGGAGGTTGTGTGGTAACACTGCAGTAGTAGTAGCTACAAGAGTGGAGGTTGTGTGGTAACACTGCAGTAGTAGTAGCTACAAGAGTGGAGGTTGTGTGGTAACACTGCAGTAGTAGTATCTACAAGAGAGGATGATGTGTGGTAACACTGCAGTAGTAGTAGCTACAAGAGTGGAGGTTGTGTGGTAACACTGCAGTAGTAGTAGCTACAAGAGTGGAGGTTGTGTGGTAACACTGCAGTAGTAGTAGCTACAAGAGAGGATGATGTGTGGTAACACTGCAGTAGTAGTAGCTACAAGAGTGGAGGTTGTGTGGTAACACTGCAGTAGTAGTAGCTACAAGAATGGAGGTTGTGGTAACACTGCAGTAGTAGTAGCTCAAGAGAGGATGATGTGTGGTAACACTGCAGTAGTAGTAGCTAGCAAGAGTGGAGGATGATGTGTGGTAACACTGCAGTAGTAGTAGCTACAAGAGTGGAGGTTGTGTGGTAACACTGCAGTAGTAGTAGCTACAAGAGTGGAGGTTGTGGTAACACTGCAGTAGTAGCTACAAGAGAGGATGATGTGTGGTAACACTGCAGTAGTAGTAGCTACAAGAGTGGAGGTTGTGTGGTAACACTGCAGTAGTAGTAGCTACAAGAGTGGAGGTTGTGGTAACACTGCAGTAGTAGTAGCTGCAAGAGAGGATGATGTTTGGTAACACTGCAGTAGTAGTAGCTACAAGAGTGGAGGTTGTGTGGTAACACTGCAGTAGTAGTAGCTACAAGAGTGGAGGTTGTGGTAACACTGCAGTAGTAGTAGCTACAAGAGAGGATGATGTGTGGTAACACTGCAGTAGTAGTAGCTACAAGAGTGGAGGTTGTGTGGTAACACTGCAGTAGTAGTAGCTACAAGAGTGGAGGTTGTGGTAACACTGCAGTAGTAGTAGCTGCAAGAGAGGATGATGTGTGGTAACACTGCAGTAGTAGTAGCTACAAGAGAGGATGATGTGTGGTAACACTGCAGTAGTAGTAGCTACAAGAGTGGAGGTTGTGTGGTAACACTGGAGGAGATAACAGGTGTCACGTGTCTGTCAGCGTAGTACACTGTCTACAAGCTGTCAGTTGGCATAACAACATCAACAAGTAGTACAGTGTACACTGTACTCAATCATTAAGGTAAGTCTTGCAGTGTACACAGTCTATTTTGTATTATATTCCTGGTGAACACTAAACCCTGATGGATAACAGCGATTGTGGCCCGAGGTTTGATCCGGTACATATGTTTGGTCCAGACACAGACATTGAGCAACTCTCAACTATTTTACAAGACTGATTATCAACTGTCATGCAGAAGACCTCAGACTCTCCACCTGGAGGTGTAAGTTGATTTAGGTACGGGCACACATAAGTACAATTATCATACGTTGTCTAAATTACCCAGGATAACCTAAAAAAGTCACTCAATGTCACTTATTTCCATTAGGATCATTTATTTCCATTGGGGTCCTTGTATTTCCATTGGGGTCCTTGTATTTCCATTGGGGTCCTTGTATTTCCATTGGGGTCCATGTATTTCCATTGGGGTCCATGTAATTCCATTGGGGTCCATGTAATTCCATTGGGGCTCTTGTATTTCCATTTCCAATTTACACAACTAATCTCGGTTTATAAAAGAAATTTGTACTTCAACTTAGTTAATTACATTTTGTTTATATACTTGTATATATATTCTTCAACAGCAAGTGACGTAATGATAACAATATTCCCACAGTCCCTCAAAAAAACATAGAGCTAGTGTTTTTTTGTGATTTTACTGATAATCCTCGAAGGATTAAATTCATCAGCCCAGATTGTGTTTGTCTAAATCAAACACAAATCAACTGTTTAAACAGACTTATTTGCTTCCTGTTAGACAACAGTATTTTGCTAATCTAGGTTAAAAATTACCAATTTTAGGGTGCATAATACTGATGGTAGAATTGGCAGTTTCTTGTGATCAATGAATTTGAGAATTGTAATGGCCCCTTAAAAAGACCTTAAGTCACTGTAAACAAGGGTGTGTTAATGACCTTATTGGACATGTACTGCTTTATTTTGAACTGAAAATGTATAGTATTTATAGGCCTGTGAATGTACTCATTATAACTAATATCTCTTAAATTTCACACATGAATTTACTTCCACAATGAATAATACATTTATTATTTTGATATCAAGATTATTTCATTCATAATTTAGTCAGAAGATGGAAGAATATATGTATATTTTATGATATGCATAAAGTTATTACTAGTCACTATGGATGTTTTAACTTATGTCACTTTATGGGTGAAATAGTACTACCTAACTTAACCCAGCTTAACTTAATTTTAGGCTAACCATGAACTAGATGCAAGCATGAAGAAAGCAATAATGATATACAGTACTGTAATTTTTTTTAAGGCCAAAGTCAGTGTGGTTACAGTTATTAATATAATTTATATTCTCTGTACCTTTACTTTCATAAATGAGACATATGCAACACCTGAGTACTATCTTTATTTTGAAGACATTTTGCCAATCGGTGAATATATCAATTTAATACAGAGGTTATTTAAAGGTGTAGAAACTGGAGATAGTAGATTAGATAAGCAGTTCCTCAACCTAGTGTTGGTAGAGTTACTGATGATATGTTAGGTAAAAGGACTCGTAACTAATGTGACATTATTGCGGCAATGTTTCGCAATCCTGTAGAGTGAAATGGTCCTAACATAGATGAAGGTGTTATCACCTCAGTCTTGCTACCACACCTGTATGACACAGCAAAACCTTGTAATCTTGGTACAGAGGAAACCTTCAATCTGTATGCTAACCTCTGGCTCCAACTCTTAGGCATGAATTGCTTCAACTAGTGGGTCCTCCAACTATGACAATGCCTTCAGATGCTGCACCTATTTAAGTGACAATCTTGATTCATCAAGACTATAATGATGAACACTGGCAAGGCTCATGGACTGATTACCCTATCTTCTGTCTCCAGTTTATACATCTTTAAATAACCTCTATATTGAATTGATACATCACTGGTTGGTGAAACATCTTCAGAGTGAAGATACCTAGTTGTTTTATGTCTTTATTCATCAACTTGTCAGTATTGTATACCATTATTGTTATCATGCCTTTTATCATACAGAAGTAGCTTGCCATACTTATTGCTGCAAAAAAGTTGACTTCTCTGAAGCCAGATTGTTAAATAGTTAAAAAGTTGAGGCTCTCCAGGTGTTTAAACTTTTTTTCTCTTATTCCTGTAGCTTTTTCAGTGATTTGACACCGGCACTTTTTTTGTACACGGTTGAATTCACAAGCAAAGAACTGTCATCCTACCTCAACTCATTTCCAAGTCCAGCCTTATCTGATGTACAGTGGAACTTCGGTACTCGAACTTAATTCGTTCCAGAAGGCTGTTCGAGTGCTGATTCCGTTCGAGTATCGAACGAATTCTTCCCAACCAATTTTCTTTTTGGTTGGCTGTTATCACTAATCTTCGTAGGCCCCATGGTGACTTATTTATACAGATAATATAAAAAGACACCAAAAAATGCAAAGAAACACGAAATAGTTTACAGCGAAGTTCTGGCAGGTCGTGTTTCTTTGGTTGAGTGCCAAGCTTTGTTCGAGTAGGGAGCTGTTCGAGTACCGAGGTTCCACTGTAGTATATTACTAACACACTATGCAATATGACTCACAGGAGTCGGCCAACACTGAGGTGAAGAGGGGCAATAGGCGTAAGGACACGTGCATAACGTTTTCATCCATGTCAGGAATTGAACCATAGATCCTCAGTGATTACCAATATCATATGTTCAATGTTTACCATTTGAGCATATGAAATAAAGATTCTTACCATTTTTAAATATTGGCATGACTGACAATTTTCATGTGTAGAATATACTAATTTATCCTTTTGGAGTGAGGTCCTGAAAATGATCAATAATGAATAACCAAGTTCTTTTGCACATTCCTCCTAAATCAGGCGTAATTATTTATTTGTATCTACAGGAAAAGAGCTATGCTCTTGGTGACGTCATGGTTTAGTTTGTAGAAATTCAAAGATATTATGGGGTCACCAAGGATATAATTCAGAGAGCTGAGGAGGGGTTGCTGCAACAGTAGGCATTTAGAGGATGAAGAGGGTGCATAAATCAGGTGTGGAAGGTATGAGGTATGATAGGGATCATCCTAGGACCAGGAAGAGTTGGAAGGAGGCTTTGAGGGTAGAAAAAATCTCGAAACTAATCACATATATGCTCTTCAGAATTATGTAACCTTAATCATTGCTGATTTATTTTTATTTCAGGAGTGGCTGCTTTTTCTTCATGATGGAGAACAAAATTTTAAATTTCAATATTGGAGTCCTCGGACATGTGGACAGTGGCAAGACATCCTTGGCTAAAGCTCTCAGCACTGTAGCCAGCACTGCTTGCTTTGACAAAAACCCACAGTCAAAAGAACGAGGTATTACCATTGATCTTGGCTTTAGCTCCTTTGTTGTGAATGCCCCAGATCATATTAAGGACTCTGGGTATGAAAAGCTTCAGTTCACCTTAGTAGACTGCCCTGGACATGCATCACTGATTAGGACTATCATTGGAGGAGCACAGATTATTGATGCTGTGATGCTTGTTGTTGACGTTACAAAAGGAATCCAAACTCAGACAGCAGAGTGCTTAGTTATTGGTGAAATTTTGTGCGATCACCTCTTAGTGGTTTTAAACAAAATAGATTTGGTGGCTTTGGAGAAACAAAAGTCAGTTATTGAGAAAATGACAAAAAGGATATTAATCACTTTACAGAAAACAAAATTTGCCAATGCAGAAATCATCATAGTAGCAGCCAAGCCAGGAGGTCCAGATGTACCTGATGTTGAACCTGTTGGAGTGAAAAATTTAATTGATGCACTACAAAAGTTTGCTTATATTCCTGAAAGAGAATCTACAGGTCCATTTTTGTATGCAGTTGATCACTGTTTTAGTATAAGAGGTCAAGGCACTGTCATGACAGGAACAGTGCTACAAGGAACAGTTTCTGTAAATGATAATATTGAAATTCCTAGTCTGATGGTGTCAAAGAAAGTTAAATCTATGCAGATGTTTCGACAGCCAGTAGAAAAGGCCTCACAAGGAGATCGAGTTGGTGTATGTGTAACACAGTTTGATCCTAAGCAGTTAGAGCGAGGTATAGTTGGTATGCCAGGATTTATACAGACAGCTTTTGGGGTTATTGCTGAAGTAGTAAAGATTACTTATTACAAACTGCCAGTGGAGACGAAGGCAAAATTTCATGTAAGCCTTGGTCATGAAACAGTTATGGCCAAAGTAACATTTTTTGGTACTGAAGATGAGCTTTGTGTTAAGAATGAATTTATTTATGACCATACCTATAGATATCAACAGGAGCTATTTGATTTACAAAAACTTGATGATGATGATGATGATGATGATGTTACTTATAAACCAAAGCATCAGTTTGCACTTCTGGAATTTGAAAAACCAGTACAAATAGTTCCAAATGCTGTATTAATAGGGTCAAAATTAGACATGGATGTTCATACTAACATGTGTCGTCTAGCATTCAAAGGAAAACTGCTGAAAGTCTTCACAGACAAGGACTATCATGGCACACATCTACAGAAGGTTAAAGTTTACAAAAACAAGAGTAAGGAAGGTGTTATTGAAAGACTTGCAAATGATAATGAAGTTATTGTGAAAAATCTACTGAAGAAAGATACCAATATCCAGCTGTTTATGGGTCTCAAGGTAAAGCTCTCGACAGGGGAAGAGGGTACCATTGATGGCACTTTTGGCCAGAGTGGTAAGTTGAAAGTAAGAGTTAACAGCTTACAGGATACCACCAAAGTTACCTTGCAGAAGCTCCCAGGAGGAAAAAAGAAAGCCAAAAGTGGACAGAATTATTCCCCCGTAGTTGAAAACATAGAACCAGTGAAAGTTATACTCAATTTTAAGAAATATGTATTTAGCAATGAAAAAAAATTGGTACAAACATGATATAATGTTTTTATGATTTTTATTTTTTTTGATGTACTGATATATGCTACTATACTTGGACATAGCTCATTCAGATTGTCAAAACTAAAATGCCTTTTACACTTTTCTCCTTGTCTTTTCTTATGTTAGTCCAGCCTAATTTCACTATTATCAGTCTTGATACATTGTTTTTAAACCATGATTCCCATGTAAGTTTTTATCTCGGTGCACATGTTTGGAATATTCATCAGGCATGTCTTTCTTATATTACTCCAGTAAAATTCCTAAATCAGCTTAGAAAACTTATTTTTCTGTGGATAGCGTGTTCAATAAAATGTTCAGTAGTAAATTACACAGCTGTAACAATTTGTTTCAATGGACACAGTTTTATTAATTGTAGCTATGCAATTTTTTATAGTAATGTCCATACTAACATTAGTGGGGAAATTTAGTTACAGCATAGTACCTCTATACTATTCGCCCAAGTACTGTAATCTGTATTTTGCTGTACTGTATTAATAAATGCATGAATACATACATGTATATAATAAATTCCATTATGATTTCATCTAAGGTGGTCATGGTGGGATTACGAGGTGCTGATCATTTAGTGAGGTGGAAGAGGCGAGGCAATACAGGTGGAAGCGAGTTGCATTCTTCGATGCATCTCTAAAACTGTTAGGTGCTTATGACCCTTAGGTTTAGTGTTTACCAGTGAATATATGTACAGCAATAATAATACAGCATTTGGAAGGCTGAGAGGTTGTTGTGGTGGTTTGGGCATTTAGAGAGGATGGAGTAAAAAGGATGACTAAGAGGGTGTATAAATCAGGGGAGGAAGGGATTATCCCAGGTAGGGTTGAAGGAAGTTATGAGTGCCGGGGTTTCCATTGCTTGATGCACTGTTGGGGAATGAGCAAGGTAAAATTTATGAAGGGATTCAGGGAAACTTGGTTACCGTGACTTAAAGTTTTGGAGGTGGGAAGCTGTGTCTACACTCTGGAGAGGTTGGAAATGTTTCAGATTATTTTTATAATTATCAAAGAAGCGCTAAACCTACAAGGGTCATACAGCGCAGTGGGGCAGGGGATAATGTAGGATTATAGTATTTTTATAATTAAGCTCTAAATTTGAAAGGGTCGTACAGTGCTGCATTGCAGTTCAGAGGGTCACCTGAACTGTGTTGTCAGCACACTTCTGGCAAGACAGCTATTGAATGTTTCATTTTTCTTGGGTCACCCCTACCTTGATGAGAATTATCTTCCCCATGGTCTGGTCTGAGACAAGGCCTCCATGCTTGGAAAGAAAATATTAAAAGATTAAGATTATTATTATTATATTCATGAGGAGTGCTAAACCTGTAAGGTGTATAATGCCTGGGGGAATGAGAGGCATTCAGGTTTGATCCATGGGAAGGGGGCAGATGTAATTCCTTGGATCAAGAACCCCTCACCAGCATCAAAATCAGAACTAAGTGCTAAACCCACAAGTGTCATAGTCACCAGCATCAAGGAATCTCTCTTGAGGGGTTAATAAAAATTAAGAAGTGCATAAGAAAGTAATTTAGATAATATCTTCTACAGTACATACAGTGGAACCTCGGGTTTTGTATGCCCTAGTTTGCATGTAAAATTATAGTTATTCTCTATAAAAAAAAAATTTTTTTATTATTTCCCGTAGGAAATAATGTAAATACAATTAATCCATTCCAGACACCCAAAAATATTAACAAAAAATACATTTTATAGAGAATAACTGTTTTACATACAAACTAGGGCATACGAAAACCGAGGTTCCACTGTAGTACTTGCATTCAGTAAGATTTGCCTGTGTTCATGAGACAGAAAAGATAGATAAGCAATCCTGCCAGAGTGCAAACTGAGAAGTTTTTATTTTGCACTCATTTGACAGTACAGTAGTACCTTCCTGGATGGTTAGTGCAGCCCTTGGTATCTAGGAAGGCTTCCATCAGCCCACTATGAAAAGATGGGTGTTTACTGAGGGATGTACAGTAATTAGGAAAATTAAATTACTGGATTCACCAATTTTATTATCTCGTATGGAAATCTCAAAGGCTGACATTGTTTACTCGAAAGGAATGCATAATTAAATAAAAAAATATTTGTAATTTTTTTTTTACTATGATAATATAATATGGACTGAAACATACTAGGCAATAAACATTGAAACATACATTCCAAAGATTATATTTCAAAGGAAATTAAGTTTACCTTTCAGCAACAGCAGTGTTAAATAAAATTCTGAATCATAAAATACCAGTATTAATGTAAATGCTATGGAGCACTTGTTAAACTGACTATTCTTAAAAAAAAAAATGCTTTCTATTATCATATAAGCCCTTACCCAATCTATGCTAATGATTACAAGTGATAAACATATTGTTGAATTTAGCTACTGGTGTTAAGTGTTAAATAATTATCCAAACACTAAAGTGTAATAAAATCTGTTTAATGCCACAATTGATAGACACAAAATTATTAACTGGTAGTACTAAATGGTTATTAATACGGACATGTGTGTAGCACACAAATGCAGTATTAAGATATTTATTAATGAGACTTTTTGCCTGTCATGGTCTTTAACAATGTAATGATTTAGACTGATACAGCCCCGGGAAGACAAAATGTGTTCTTAATAAATGTCCAGAAACAATAACCGAGTTTTAGTCACATACGTAACTATTATTAGATTTACAAGAACACAAGGTGTCTGGACAGATGGTGATGTAGATACTGTGTACACAGATTGGAAGGGCAGTGGTGTAAGTGGAGTTGCTGCTTCACCCAGACTACATACTGCGCATGAGCAGCTGCAGCCACACCACTCCAACCCTGCTCTACCTCCGACACCACATATGCCATGCATTCTGCCCTTCCCACTGTTATGGTACGGGTACAAGTTGCCTGGACATATGGTGAGGGAAAGGTTATTGTATCCCCAGAATGGAAGGAAGAGAGGAAAGGTGGTGGTGTAAGGAGATTTGCTCCCTCACCCACTGATCAGGTACTACACATGAACACTCACTGCACCCCAAAAACTGTAGTTTTTATATCTACAGCTCTTGACCAATCTTTCCAAACAAATGTAAGACCAACAAAAGAATAACATGAACATACACAAAATATAAATGCCTACAGTGAATATCAATAGAAAAAGTTATTTATTGAAAATGTTTTCCGTTAAAATATTTGCATTGATTGTAACTGCAAAATGGTATTCTATCATTAAGTGGTTCCACAGTGCCAATATCATAAGCACAGGCAATCATAAGTTATAACATTATAAATCAAGGACATACTGTACTCTGAAATGCTGTCAAAGTGAAATATATTCTTGGAATGTAAGACAAATTAAAATATATTACAGTACGTATATCCATAGAAAAAATATATACAGTATATTCAACAATAAACATCAGCAGATATTTATACATAATTTGCTTCAGAAGGCAAGGGAATTTTCACTATAGTTTTATCAACTCAGGACATCTCTGCACCAAGCTTGGTGAGCTGCAAGATAGAAATTGAAAAATCACACATTATTGATATTAATTTCAAGGTTTTAAAATATATTATTATAATTCCAAAGGCAATTCATCTGTTTGCTCTATCCTCATTACTCAACTGCCAGTTTTAAAATATATCATGTAACATATTGCAACAAAACAGATAAAATACAAAAATGCAATTCTTGGTACAATCTTTTTATTTACCTGTGTGAGGAACTGCTCTGCATTAACAACATCTGTGCACCCATAAATTATTCTTTTGTTGCTAGTACCAGCCTTCTTCTTTGCATAACTGACAAGATTATTATATTCCATGTAGTTACCACCACCAACCACAAAGACCACTGCATCCTATATCAAAATAAAAAATGACAGAGGTACCAATTTATTTTTAATCTGGAAGAAGCGTTAAATTCATTGGGGTCATATAATTCAAAAATATTAGATACAATTAAAAAAAAAAAATCTGGCATAAAAAGCTATCAAGCACTGCCACTAATCATTTTTGGAACTTGATCCAGCATACTGAAAAAACTACTCTGTAGGAAAATGGCAATAAAACTTATGTAAAACCTTTAGAAAGATGCAAGATTTTAATATAGCATTTACAATAATTTTGTTTAATATATATATTGATGATTTCTTACTCATTTCCTAATGGTCTTTCCAGAAGGACAGGTGCATCATGATCAACAGAGCACCACATAGCTGTAATATCCCCATCTAATTTTCCAAGTGTGGTCATCATACTTCCCATCACCAAACTCAGGTCCAACTAACAGTTTTACATGGATCACTGCACAGATATTGCCAACAGTCACAAATACATGCACACCTATCTAACTCAAAACCTCCACACTTTCCTCCCAACTTTCCTTGGACATACCCTACAGGCCTACATCTTCTATCCACCAGATATATACACATTTCATTCACCACAGATTTATATACCCTCTTAGTCCTACTATCTTCCTCCACCCTTTCTTTATGACCAAACATCCTTAATACCTCTTTTACTATTTGAATGATACCATTCATATTTTTTTCACTCTATTCTCTACATGATACTGTACTGTATTAACACAATTCATTGATCTTAGACAATTTCTACCGTCTTCAATCTTCTTGCAAGAAAATTTAAAGACCGTGCTTGACACCAATACAAAAGCACTGGCACAACACTGATATATTTTAAACACTTTGACCTTATCTGCTTTCAGCATTTCAGTCTTAATATCATAAATCCCTGGTCTTTTCCTACTTTTAAAAAATCGGTGCACACAGTTTGGGTTGGTGCCACAAACAAATGAAGAATCAGACCTTCACCAGTCCCTTTTTTCAATAACATTTCGGCTAGCATTAAACATCACTAGCTACATATATTTAAATATATTTTTTCTACTTTCAGTCTATTTACTGTCAATCACTCTAGGTTTTTCTTATTCCTCATTCAAAATATGAAATTTCTGCTTTCATTTCATCAACATTCAACACTTCAAAATACCCACTCCATTCCTCCTGTACCTCAACCTCCTTATGCATTATCACACCATTTGCTTTGAGATTTTCTCATTCTGTATATTTCTCCAAAACTGCTTCATTGAATATATATTACTGTACTGGATAACAGTGTTAAAATTCTCACCTGAAATGGTGTGCGAGTTCGTGGTGTTGCTCCCGTCCCATCACCTGGACGTAGCAGCTTAGGATCAAAATACCGGTATTCTTTCTCTTCTTCACAGTTTTTCAGTTCCATTAAATGGTCCACAATTCTTGTGATAGGCAATTTCTGTATTTAAAAAAAATTACTACTACCAGCAACCCATACACCGTATATTTTCCCTTAAAACTATATCTCACTGCAATAACCTTACTGTCCTAAATCATTCAACACCACTTTTGGGTTACCTGACAATTTGCTATTTATTTTTTCGACAAACCGGCCATATCCCACCGAGGCAGGGTGACCTAAAAAAGAAAAAAGAAAGTTTCTCTTTTTAAATTTAATAATGTATGCAGGAGAAGGGGTTACTAGCCCTTTGCTCTCAGCATTTTAGTCGCCTCTTACGACATGCATGGCTTATGGAGGAAGAATTCTGTTCCACTTCCCCATGGAGAAATCTTCTATTTTATACTACATAAATTAAAGTAAGCTTAGGTTACATTTCTAGTTTTGGATCATAAGTTATAATTGGCATATCCAAAAATTGAATAATTTCAGTGAGTGGTTTTCCTTGGGGAGAATTTCCAGATGATCTCTACTTTATTTCAATTAACTAACCCAGCACATACATTTTTTAAAACACTGCTTAATTTAATTTACATTTAGATTTTCTCCAATACTAGTTAGTGTCTTTATTTTACCAAATACCTACATTTTCCTTTAGTACAAAGTTGACACCTTCTACGACCAGAGCAGATCCTTGATTCATGAGCTTGGAGAACATGGAGACTGTCTTGGCCACTCCACCAGTATACTCTGACATTCCAGCACCAGCAGTCATCTGGTTTCAGGAAATCACTATGAAATTTTTAAGTTACCTGAAAAGTAACCTACAGTATACTATGCTCAATACTATACACTGCAAACAAATATTATAACTAAACTAAAGATCCATAAAGGAGTATATATAGGAAAGTATAATCCCCAAGCTCAATCTATGGATAGTAAAATAACAAGTGAAAATATTCTCCTTAATGTATCTCATGCAATGTCCACTTGAGAAAGTTATAAAATATAACACTAAGTCAGTACCTCTGCATAGCAAGGTAAATTAATGAAAATATGTAACAATTGCTCTCATGACACCCATTAACAGTAATTTTAACAATTTTCATAAGCAACAAGTCTACAATATTTTATAAAACAGACGGTAATAGAAACCTTGTCCTTGGATAGACCCAGGCTACATTCCATTCCTTTAGGCAAGGTATGGGTTTAGCGCTTTCCCATCAATATAACAACCTCATAAAGAACAAAAAGAGACAATACCATGACTGGCACAATACACAAATAACCTGCACATAGGAGAGAGAAACTTATAATGTTTCGATCCAACTTGGACCCTTTACAGTCACAATAACACAAGAGAGTGAGGGAGCCAGTATATATATAGGCACGGGCAAGGGGGGAAGGAGACAAGGAAGGGAACAAGAGAGGTAGAAAAAGTAGTGGTAGTAGAAAAAGCAGCAGAAGTAATAGTGGTAGTAGAAAGTAGGGAGTGTAATTTAGCCTTTAAAATTCAGTCAACTTAAGAAAAAGCCTTATGCTTTCAGATAAAATTAGCTGTACCTTTAAAAATTATGCAGTGCTTTTCAACGACTTATTATTATTACGTATTCTAAATGTGGGTAAAGGATATAAATAACAATTTGTTGCACCTTCATCAATGACTTCCACCTCTTCATGTAGAGCAGAGCTTTATTGTCAGCCTCAACTTCTGCAAGAGCTGTGGCATACTCGTTAAACTCTGCATCTGTCATGTTACTTGACCACAGGTACATTATCAAGAAGATACGCAGTTTATCCAGTGGGTTACCGCAATCTGGATCTTTAATTATCTGCAAATAAAATAAAATTAAATCTTGCAACACTTTGATTTTTTAACACCATTGAATTTACAAAGCCTTACTATATCTAAAGTGTACTACTATTATAGCAAGCTATTGTTGTTCATTAATCACATTCCCAGGCCTCTCCTATGAACACTTGCCCTAAAATTTGAACCCATCACACAAAACAATCAAAGTTTACCCTGTTTCTCGATAAAATATACCAAGAATGATTGGTCATGGTTTAGGCCATGCCTAATAAAAATCTATAAAACAGACCAGGGGGTCAAAAAAAACGAACATTTCTGCTAATTTTGAGCCCTATTTCAAGCTACTACCATTCAAGAAAATGACCAAAATCATCTCTTTCACAAATATGTCTTCCATTCTATCAATTAATACCAAGAAACAGCTAATAAAACTAAAAAAAACACCAAGAGAGCACCTCAAATCTGTTTTCAACCAAACTCAAGGTAAGAGGATTTATTTTCCCACCATGCACTGCATGGGGCAGGATTTTTTTATACTGTGCACACTCATTGCACAGACTCATTTTCTTATGTCTAGGCCAAAATTTGGTGCTGACAGCATATGTGAGGGCACTGTGCTTAAAAAGTAGATCCATGTGAGTGACACTGGCATCAATTACATACATCTACATGGGAAACACTGGAAGGTTAAACCCTTTGACTGTCGGAGGCCCCATTCTGAAACTGTCATTCTATGTCGGAAAATTTTGGAAAAAAAAAAAAAAATTATTTTTTCTTACGAAATGATAGAGAATCTTTTCCCGATTGTAATGACACCAAAAGTATGAAATTTGATTGAAAACTTACGGAATTACGCTCTCGCAAAGTTAGCGATGTCAGTGATATATACGCATCGGCGATTTCGCCGACTTTGAGCCCTATTTTAGGCCAATTCCATTGGGACAGTCGACCAAACTCATAGCTATTTCTTTAGAACTCCATTTGTTCTATCGATTGAGCACAAAAGATCACAAATTTACCGATTTCAACTACCCAAAAAAGTGGTCAGAAAATGGCAATTTCGCCAATTTCATGCAAAATAAAAAAGATGTCAATTTCAAAATAGGGTCCAGAATAAACAATGCAGACATCCCTAGCACTAAAATAAGATGTTATCTGTTCATTAGTCATGTCTTTAGGCCCCTCTTACATTACTCTTGCTTTCTATTTTGATTTCTTATTCATACAAAAAAATAGAAGATTTTTTGTTATGCAGACTATTGCATTATTGTAAAAACTGTATAAATAATATCTGTGCACTTGTAAAAGAATATTAGACTCACCAATTGATGTGTATTGGACGCATGGTGTGATTTGTTTACTTTTGAACATTGGCAAAAATCGAACATTTCCGCTACTTTGAGCTCAATTTCAAGATCGTTTACATCATGAAACTAATCAATATCATCTCTATTCCTGTAATATGTTTCCCATTCTATCAAATGAGACCATGAAAAAGAGAATACAACCATAAATACTATACGAAAATACACTTCAAAGACGGCGTTTTAATTAAAAAAAACGGTCAGTTTTTTTTTTCTCATTATGTACTGCTTGCTGCAGGATTTTTTTTATACTGCGCACACTGACCACACAGACCCATTCTCTCACATGTGGGCCTACCAGCTTTCTCCTGCTTGATTTGAGGCCGCTAGAATTTAGGCGTATAAATACGTCCAAAACATTGGCTCGTAAGACGTATATATACGTCCGAAACAGTCAAAGGGTTAATGAAGAACTTATAAAAATTCCATTATGGATGTCCACAAACACACTCATGCTGAATGTAGAAACACAATTTATTTGGTAACATCTAAATTAACAGCTCTTGGAATAAACACACTCCCAAATATGTAATTAGCAAGAAGGTAAACTATGTGCACATGTAGACCAGTATATCTTGCCACAATACACATAACACTCTTCTACGAATATCTAAAATAGTAGGCATACTCTTAGATTCACTACTAAGTAGTACCCACAAATACTTTTAACACTAGCAACCATATCAAGCCAATCATCACACAGCAAAACTCAGCACTTGGAACCCCAATTAACTCCACCTTCAAGTAACAAACACTACTCTCATTAGTCAATACAAGCACTGTACTACCGGTAAATGTTCATTTCCTTTGTATATACTCTTGTGCACGCTGTATTCATGGACACCTAAGCCGAATTTGGTCAAATTTTACAGTGAGGAAGCCTGCAGTGAGCCAACAATTTATGCATCACAATATTTAGGCCTTTTAATACCAAGAAATTCATTCTAGGATCTGAATAATAATGCTAGTTCAGTAAATGACATGAAAACTTTACAATTATTGTACAATTTTTTTTAATATATAATACATTTGTTTTCTACTTTACCTGAAAAGGAGACTGCATTTCCTTTACCATACCGTTATCTCTAACAATAAATGATGACTCACCTCCATTAATGGCCTCTCCAGTGTGCTACGGCCCATTATTTTCTCTTCCATCTCAAAAAAGACATCCAACTTTCTAGATTTAATACTGTTCAACAAGGCTGTTCAAGGAAAAAGATAAAAGTCACTGTAAGATCTTGCTTTATCCACCTGTATGTCTATTCATTAACCTCACTATATTTCTATGTACATTGAAGTAGTGCAAGTACATTAAGTCTGGTATAAAATGTTAAACAATAACAAAGAACAATTGTGTAAACTTTATATATCAGTATAAATTTTTATATAGTCTCTAGTTCATACAACTTTCTAGTAATCTACATTCATGTCAATAAACCTTTCACCCACCACTAACTTGTCACATTATAATGCATCATAGTATCTTTACTAACTTTTACCCAGTACTCAATATTTTTTTTTTCAACATGTCGGCTGTCTCCCACTGAGGCAGGGTGACCCAAAAAAGAAAAACACTTTCACCATCATTCACACATAATCACTGTCTTTGAAGAGGCGCTTAAATACAAGAGTTTAGATGTCACTTCAAACAGCAAATATCCCAAACCCTCCCTTTAACCCTTTCAGGGTTATTGACGTACTAGTACGGCTTACGCCCTGGGGTTATTGACGTACTAGTACGGCTTACGCCCTGGGGTTATTGACGTACTAGTATGGCTTACGCCCTGGGGTTATTGACGTACTAGTACGGCTTACGCCCTGGGGTTATTGACGTACTAGTACGGCTTACGCCCTGGGGTTATTGACGTACTAGTACGGCTTACGCCCTGGGGTTATTGACGTACTAGTACGCCTAAATTCTAGCGCCCTCAAATCAAGCAGAAACAGGCTGTTAGGCCTAGATGTGATAGAAGGGGTCTGTGCGGTCAGTTTGCGCAGTATAAAAAAATTCCTGCACCACACAGTGCATAATGAGGAAAAAAAAAACTGACCGTGTTTTTGGTTTAAAACAGCGACTTTGCAGTCTATTTTCGTATGGTATTTGTTGACGTATTCTCGTTTTCTTGGTCTCATTTGATAGACTGGAAGATATATTACAGAAATAGAGATGATTTTGATTGGTTTGACAACGACAAGTACCTTGAAATTGAGCTCAAAGTAGCGAAAATGTTTGATTTTTGACGATGTTCAAGAGTAAACAAATCACACCATGCATCCAATACACATCAACTGGCGAGTCTAATATTCATGCACAAGTGCTCAAATATTATTTATACCATTTTTACAATGATGCAGTTGTATACATAACAGTAAATCTTCCATTTTTTTGTGAGAATAAAAATTCAAAATGAAAAGCAAAAGTAATGTAAGAGGGGCCTGGAAACGTGACTAATGAACAGAGAAGACGTTATTTTAGTGCCAGGAATGTCTGCCTTGTTTATTCTGGACCCTATTTTGAAATTGGCATCGTTTGAAATTTGTGTGAAATTGGGCAAATTGCCATTTTCTGACCACTATTTTGGGTAGTTGTAATTGATAAATAGGCGGTTTCTTATACTCAATCGATAGAAGAAATGGAGTTCTAGCGAAATAGCTATAATTTTAGTTGACTGAAACATTGGAATTGGCCGCAAATAGGCCTCAAATTGGGCGAAATCGCCGATGATTAAGTGTCATGGCTACCGCTAACTTTGCGAAAGCATAATTCCGTTAGTTTTCGAGCAAATTTCATATTTTGTGGCGTTATGATCGGAAAAAGATTCTCTATCATTTCATAAGAAAAAATATTTTTTTTTTTTTTAAATTCTTGGACCCTGAGAACGAGTTTCGGAGACCCCCCCTTGGACCCTGAAAGGGGTAAAGTGCAGGCATTGTACTTTCCACTTCCAGGACTCAAGTCCAGCTAACCGGTTTTCCTGAATCCCTTCACATATTATTACCCTGCTCACACTCAACAGCTCGTCAGGTCCCAAAAACCATTTGTTTCCATTCACCCCTATCTAACACACACACACATGCCTGCTGCATGTCCAAGCCAAGGGGCTTGGACAATGTAATGTATATTACACTCATAGGGAAGCACTCAACAGGCAAAAATCATACACCAAGTTGGGAATAAAAGGGGTAGATGGTAATAAGGTTAATCCAGGGAAGGAGAGAGTAACTACAATTCCTTAAAGAGCCCTTCACTAAGTACCCCTAGAAACAAAACTGCAAGTCTTCACTCTATTCTCCTGCCTTCATCTATATTTTTTTTTTTATTATTATTATTATAATCATAACTAAGCGCTAAACCCATAATGGTCGTATATTTTTATAAAATTCTAAATTATCCTTATTTGCCACAAATTTACTGTATATTCAGGATACATTCATTTTCATGACCACACAAAACTGAGGGAGGAGGGGGGGTTAAAGAGGTTTTGTGTGCAAGGGGCTTGGACATGCAACAGGCATGTGAGTGTGTGTTAGATAGGAATGAATGGAGACGAATGGTTTTTGGGACCTGACGACCAGTTGGAGTGTGAGCAGCGTAATATTTTAAGAAGGGATTCAGGGAAATTGGTTAGCTGCACTTGAGTCCTGGAAGTGGGAAGTACAATGCCTGCACTTTAAAGGAGGGACTTGGGATACTGGCTGTTTGGAGTGACATCTGAACTGTCATATCCAGGCACCTCTGCAAAGATAGTGATTATGCATGAATGATGGTGAAAGTGTTTCTTTTTTGGGTCTCCCTGCCTCGGTGGGAGACGGCTAGCATGTTAAAAAAAAAAAAAACTGAGTGTGCCCTTTTATTCAGGATTCTTGTTTAGTCTACTATCAACCTCTTTCCATCACAAATATTTAAAAAAAAAAAACAGTCCCAGCTCTAAGAGTAATACTTTTTTCTTCTTTCAACGCACCGGCCGTATCCCACTGAGGCGGGGTGGCCCAAAAGAAAAAACAAAAGTTTCTCCTTTTACATTCAGTAATATATACAAGAAGGGGTTACTAGCCCCTTACTCCTGACATTTCAGTAGCCTCTTACGACATACATGGCTTACGGAGAAAGAATTCTGTTCCACTTCCCCATGGAGATAAGTGGAAATAAACAAGAACTTGTAAGAAAAATAGAAGAAAACCCAGAAGGGTGTGTATATATATGCTTGTACATGCATGTGTAGTGTGACCTAAATGTAAGTAGAAGTAGCAAGATGTACCTGAAATCTTGCATGTTTATAAGACAGAAAAAAGACACCAGCAATCCTACCATCATGTAAAACAATTACAGGCTTTAGTTTTACACTACTTGGCATGAAGGTAATACCTCCCTGGGTAGTTGCTGTCTACCAACCTACTACCCAGGAAGAGTAATACTATACTGTATTATATTATGAATCTAATGTTCGACCTCCTACAACACTATTACCTAACCTAAAATAAATTCATAGAAAGTGCTAAACCAGTAAGGGCCATTCAGGCATTTGGTACTACACAGCAGATAACCCAATATAAAAACAAACTTCAACTCAACAAACCCATGGCAATGCTCATATGCTTGTCAATATCAGCTTTCTTTTTTATCAATTCTGGTAAGGAAGTTATTGCTGAAGTTAATTTTGCTGTGTTGTCACTCAACAAGTCAATGGCATCTTCATCTGGTAGGTTAGATTTCAAGCCTTTTATGTGAGTCTCAGCCTTTTTGTATTCCTCAAGTTCTGTCTCTACAGCTGCTGCAACATCAGGGAATGCACTGCCTGTAGAAAAATAATTCAATGTAATGTTTCACCATCATTCATTCAATAACCGTCTTGACATTTATCAACTTTTAAGTCAGCACCTCTTTCTAACACACCAGCTTTCATTTGTTTAACTTTAACAACCCCATCTATACAGGCAGATGACCGTCAACCTACGGTGACATTACATCCTTGTCTCAGGCCCACATTTCCTGAAAATACATGTTCCTCTTTTATCCTATATACCTTAACCTGTACCTTACCCTCATAAAAACATTTTACAACTTTTAATAACCTACCACTTATTCTATATTATCATTGTATATTATACTTGTACTGTACACTCAAAAAACAAATGCCCTCCAAATGTCCCTCCAAGCAGCTAATATTGCAAACCACTCCTTAGACTTAATCTCTAATAATTCTTACTCTCTCTCATCCCCTTTCTCTTTATACCACAAAATTCTTATACAGTAATTTTTTACCAAATATTTAATATATTACCCTTATGAGCCCTCCAGAAGCTATCTAAATTACTGAGATCATATTCTTTTGTCTTGGTCCTGTTGGTTGGGTGAGCTGCATCTTGTTCTGTGACAGTTACACGGTTGAGGCTCAAGTTCAGCACATCATGAGCAAGAGCTTGATAGGTCCATGTGTGGTGCAGTGGAGTGGCTAAGTCGACGTTGCGGTCAACAATTACTAACAAAGGTCTTTGGAAGCTATAAAGTAAAATAAAAAATAAAAGAAAGAAATTTCCTCAGATATCTTAAGCATTATCAAAATTCAAGTCTATTTACTTACTCGTCTGAAAGATATAACTTTAATCTAACCCACATAAATTGCATTTATATATATATATTAACCAGTATAATTTTCACCAAGTCAATCTAAAAATTGCATGTACAATACACATTATCATATCTTGCCTTAGCTGACCAGCAGCAAATGAATCTGTACTTAGTCCAGTGAAGAAAGAATTACGAGTATCACGCAAGTTCTCTCGAAGTTTCTTGTCCAGTCGCTCCCCAACACTCTCTGCTGCATTGCCTCTCTGACAACGGATGATAGGAACCTGACCTGTAACACCCATTTTATAAGTAGATTCTGATTTATTTAAACTATGATCTTGAATATTCTTAGAGTAATATATACAGTGCATCAATTTACTTAAGATACAAGATTTGTGACATTTAAAAGTTACTAATTCATTTTTACTATAATTAACAGTAATACGTGTACAAGTAAATGCCTTGCTCTCACCTAGGTTGACAAAAACAGAAAAAAGGCTGTCAACAATTGAGTCCATGAGGAGGTCAATGTCTGAATCCTTTACATCACCACGATTTATAGCTGAAATGTAACATTTATAACTTCATTATTCAATGTAATTAAACATCCTTTAATATGAATAAGAAAGAATTATCTTTACACTGATTTTTATTATTTATATTATTTTTTTTATTAACACATCGGCCGATTCCCACCAAGGCAGGGTGGCCCGAAAAAGAAAAACTTTCATCATCATTCACTCCATCACTGTCTTGCCAGAAGGGTGCTTTACACTACAGTTATAAAACTGCAACATTAACACCCCTCCTTCAGAGTGCCGGCACTGTACTTCCCATCTCCAGAACTCAAGTCCGGCCTGCCGGTTTCCCTGAATCCCTTCATAAATGTTACTTTGCTCACACTCCAACAGCACGTCAAGTATTAAAAACCATATGCCTCCATTCACTCCTATCAAATACGCTCACACATGCTTGCTGGAAGTCCAAGCCCCTCGCACACAAAACTTCCTTTACCCCCTCCCTCCAACCTTTCCTAGGCCGACCCCTACCCCGCCTTCCCTCCACTACAGATTTATACACTCTCGAAGTCACTCTGTCTCGTTCCATTCTCTCTACATGTCCAAACCACCTCAACAACCCCTCCTCAGCTCTCTGGACAATCGTTTTGGTAATCCCGCACCTCCTCCTAATTTCCAAACTCCGAATTCTCTGCATTATATTCACACCACACATTGACCTCAGACATGACATCTCCACTGCCTCCAGCCTTCTCCTCGTTGCAACATTCATCACCCATGCTTCACACCCATATAAGAGCGTTGGTATAACTATACTCTCATACATTCCCCTCTTTACTTCCATGGACAAGGTTCTTTGTCTCCACAGACTCCGAAGTGCTCCACTCACCCTTTTCCCCTCATCAATTCTATGATTCACCTCATCCTTCATAGACCCATCCGCCGACATGTCCACTCCCAAATATCTGAATACATTCACCTCCTCCATACTCTCTCCCTCCAATCTGATATCCAATCTTTCGTCACCTATTCTTTTTGTTATCCTCATCACCTTACTCTTTCCTATATTCACTTTCAATTTTCTTCTTTTACACACCCTACCAAATTCATCCACCAACCTCTGCAACTTCTCTTCAGAATCTCCCAAAAGCACAGTGTCATCAGCAAAAAGCAACTGTGACAACTCCCACTTTGTATTTGCTTCTTTATCTTTTAGCCCAACACCTCTTGCCAAGACCCTCGCATTCACTTCTCTTACAACCCCATCTATAAATATATTGAACAACCACGGTGACATCACACATCCTTGTCTAAGGCCCACTTTTACTGGGAAATAGTCCCCTTCCCTCCTACACACTCTAACCTGAGCCTCACTATCCTCATAAAACTCTTCACTGCTTTCAGTAACCTTCCTCCTATTCCATACACCTGCAACATCTGCCACATTGCCCCCTATCTACCCTATCATACACCTTTTCCAAATCCATAAATGC
>WNWK01001733.1:27265-127265 GCA_009830355.1 Cherax destructor
CCTCGCATTCACTTCTCTTACAACCCCATCTATAAATATATTGAACAACCACGGTGACATCACACATCCTTGTCTAAGGCCCACTTTTACTGGGAAATAGTCCCTTCCCTCCTACACACTCTAACCTGAGCCTCACTATCCTCATAAAAACTCTTCACTGCTTTCAGTAACCTTCCTCCTATTCCATACACCTGCAACATCTGCCACATTGCCCCCCTATCTACCCTATCATACGCCTTTTCCAAATCCATAAATGCCACAAAAACATCTTTACCCTTATCCAAATACTGTTCACCTATATGTTTCACTGTAAACACTTGGTCTACACACCCCCTACCTTTCCTAAAGCCCCCTTGTTCATCTGCTATCCTGCTTTCTGTTTTACTCTTAATTCTTTCAATAATAACTCTACCATACACTTTACCAGGTACACTCAACAGACTTATTCCCCTATAATTTTTGCACTCTCTTTTGTCCCCTTTGCCTTTATACAAAGGAACAATACACGCTCTCTGCCAATCCCTAGGTACCTTACCGTCTTCCATACATTTATTAAATAATAGCACCAACCACTCCAAAATTATATCCCCACCTGCTTTTAACATTTCTATCTTTATCCCATCAATCCCAGCTGCCTTACCCTTTCATTCTACCCACTGCCTCACGAACTTCCCCTACACCCACAACTGGCTCTTCCACACTCCTACAAGATGTTATTCCTCCTTGCCCTACACACGAAATCACAGCTTCCCTGTCTTCATCAACATTTAACAAATCCTCAAAATATTCTCTCCATCTTCCCGATACCTCTAACTCTCCATTTAATAACTCTCCTCTCCTATTTTTAACTGTCAAATCCATTTGTTCTCTAGGCTTCCTCAACTTATTAATCTCATTCCAAAACTTTTTCTTATTTTCAACAAAATTTGCTGATAACATCTCACCCACTCTCTCATCTGCTCTCTTTTACATTGCTTCACCACTCTTTTAACCTCTCTTTTTCTCTCCATATACTCTTCCCTCCTTGCATCACTTCTACTTTGTAAAAACCTCTCATATGCTAACTTTTTCTCCCTTACTACTCTTTTACATCATCATTCCACCAATCGCTCCTCTTCCCTCCCGCACCCACTCGCCTGTAACCACAAACTTCTGCTGAACACTCTAACACTACATTTTTAAATCTACCCCATACATTTTCGACCCCATTGCCTACACTCTCACTAGCCCATCTATCCTCCAATAGTTGTTTATATCTTACCCTAACTGCCTCCTCTTTTAGTTTATAAACCTTCACTTCTCTTTTACTTACTGATTCTATTTTCCTTGTATCCCATCTACCTTTTACTCCCACTGTAGCTATAACTAAAAAGTGATCTGATATATCTGTGGCCCCTCTATAAACATGTACATCCTGAAGTCTACTCAACAGTCTTTTATCTACCAATACATAGTCCAACAAACTACTGTCATTACGCCCTACATCATATCTTGTATACTTATTTATCCTCTTTTTCTTAAAATATGTATTACCTATAACTAAACCCCTTTCTATACAAAGTTCAATCAAAGGGCTCCCATTATCATTTACACCTGGCACCCCAAACTTACCTACTACACCCTCTCTGCATGTTTCTCCCACTTTAGCATTTAGGTCCCCTACCACAATTACTCTCTCATTTGGTTCAAAAGTTCCTATACATTCGCTTAACATCTCCCAAAATCTCTCTCTCTCCTCTACACTCCTCTCTTCTCCAGGTGCATACACGCTTATTGTGACCCACTTTTCGCATCCGACCCTTATTTTAATCCACATAATCCTTGAATTTACACATTCATATTCCCTCTTTTCCTTCCATAACTGATCCTTCAACATTATTGCTACCCCTTCCTTAGCTCTAACTCTCTCAGATACTCCTGACTTAATCCCATTTATTTCTCCCCACTGAAACTCGCCTACCCCCTTCAGCTTTGTTTCGCTTAGGGCCAGGACATCCAACTTCTTTTCATTCATAACATCAGCAATCATCTCTCTTATCATCCGCACTACATCCACGCACATTCAGACAACCCAGTTTTATAAAGTTTTTCTTCTTCTCGTTTTTAGTAGATTTGTACAGGAGAAGGAGTTACTAGCCCATTGCTCCCGGCATCTTAGTCGCCTCATACGACACGCATGGCTTACGGAGGAAAGATTCTTTTCCACTTCCCCATGGACAATAGAGAAAATAAAAAGAACAAGAGCTATTAAGAAAAAGAAGAAAAACCTAGATGTGTGTATGTATATATATGCATAACAAAAAGGCACAATACCGTGACTGAACAATACACCACAACCCCATCATTAAAAGAGGAGCTACGCGACGTTTACGCCCTGACTTGGACCATTTACAAGTCACACTAACACACAGAGACAGAGGAAGGGTATTTATAGGCAGGCAGACAGGGAGGGTACAAGAGAGTGGGGAAATGTAGGAGTAGTGGTAGTAGTGGTAGTAGTAAAGGTAGTAGAGTAGACAGTCATATGGGAACTTCAGAACACCCGTGACTTAACCTGATTCCTTCCCTGTCTTATCTTCCCCTTCTCCTTTTTTCTCCTTGGGTTTTCCTTTCTTTCTGTTCTTTCTTTTGCCTTGTATTTTCCTTCATTTTTCGCTTTTCTTCCCTCTCGTACCCCTTGCGGCCGCTAGCCTCATAGCAGTGCTCCTTCCCATATGACTGTCTACTCTACTACCTTTACTACTACCACTACTACCACTACTCCTACATTTCCCCACTCTCTTGTACCCTCCTGTCTGCCTGCCTATAAATCCCTTCCTCTGTCTCTGTGTGTTAGTGTGACTTTGTAAATGGTCCAAGTCGGGCCGAAACGTCGTCGTAAGCTCCTCTCTTTTATATGTGCGGGTTGTGTGTGTATATATATGCATGTGTATGCCAGTGTAGTGTGACCTAAAGTGTAAGTAGAAGTAGCTAGATATACCTGTTATCCAGCGTGTTTATGAGACAGAAAAAAGACACCAGCAATCCTACCATCATGTAAAACAGTTTCAGGTTTCTGTTTCACAGTCACCTGGCAGGACGGTAGTACCTCCCTGGGTGGTTGCTGTCTACCAACCTACTACCTACACTGATTATATTATTATTTTTACACACCAGTCATCTCTCACCGAGGCACAGAGAGAGAAAGGGAGGGAGGGAGGGAGAAAGAGAGAGAGAAAGAAGAAAGAGAACACATTTACTGTCACCCATTCAAGTGCTGTCTTGAAGAATTGTACCTACATTACAGTTCAAACAGCCCTCTTGACTGCAACATCCTCACCCCTCCTTCAGAGTACAGGCACTGTACTTCCCACCTCCAGGACTTAAGTCTGGCTAACTGGTGTCCCTGAATCCATTCATAATTACCTTGTTCAGCTTTTTGGTGACCGAACAGCACATTAGGTCACAAAAAAACCCATCTCTACACATTCTGATTTAGCAACATTGGAAGTTCAATCCCTTAGTACTCAAAGCCATCTTTACCCCATCCCTTCAACCCTTTCCAAGACAACCCCTCAAACATGACATATCAACCATCTACAACCTCTTTCTTGTTGCAACATTGAAAATCCATGCTTCACACCCATATAACAGTCCACTTTTTTGCCTCCAGAGATGCCTCAAACTCACCTCCCATCTTTACCTGTCCTTTATTCTATGGATTACCTCTTCCTAGGCCCATCTGCTAACAGGTCCACTCCAAAATATACAAAAACATTTACTCTCTCCCTCCAATCTCTTTTGAATGTTCACTTTTAATTTCCTTCTTTTACACAACCTCCTAAATTCCTCCACCAACCTTTGCAACTTCTCTTCAGAATCTCCCTCAAAAAAATAACCTTATCATCAGCAGAAAAGGAACTATTCCAACTCCCATTAACTTCTATTGCAGCCCCTTCTATAAATACGTTAAACAACCATGGTGACATCACGCATCCCTATCTAAGACCCCACCTTCAATGGAAAAATAATACCCCCACCCCACTTCTACATACCCTAAACTGAGCCTCACTATTAGCATAAAATCTCTTTACTGCTTTTAGTAACCTGTTACCTATTCCATACATTGATAACATCTGCCACATTGCTCTACACACCTTAACACACACTCTTTCTAATTCTATTAAATGCAACAAAAAATTCCACACCTTTATCTAAATACTATTCACTTATGGGCTTCAATATGAACACTTGGTGTACACATCCCCTACCCTTCCTGGATCCTTCTTGTTCCTCTGCAATCCTGTTTTCTGTCTTACCCTTAATTCTTTCAATAATTATTCTACCATACACACTACTATATGCACATACATGTACAGTATGAGTGCCACTATATAAATTAATACACAAGCATACTTGTATGTGTGTACATTTTTCCTTATTAACTTACCATAGTAAGACAGTGTATCAGATCTCTGATGTTTTAGTGTAAACATATCATCCTCCAAGCTTATAAAATTCACATACTGGTCATATACCTATTGGGAGAAATAAATTACTTGTCATACAATACTATGAAAATAAGTTTTGCTTTATGGGTGCAATTAATATTTCAATCCATTAATTTTTTTGACAATACGTATAAGGAATAAATAATAATTCAGAAGTGATATAAGAGACCAATTCCTTGACCCTCACACTATAATTTCCAAATTGGAAAAATTATTTCACTGTACAAAGTCTCCATATTTTTGACATTCAAATTCAAATTCAAATTCAAATTCAAATCCTTTATTTCATGTAATACAAGGTGGGGGGTACTTATAGTTATACATTAAAGTTGATATTACAAGATGGCCAATAATATGCCTAGGTATGCCTAGGCTTTTCAGGCAGTCTTATGATAGGTCTTACTCAATAGCTATACAATGGATATACAGATTGTAAGGTTAGGTTTACAAAATTTAGGTACTGGAATTTAAACATTGAGAATTTAACAATTAGTATAAAAAGTTAGCAATTAGTTTATATATTAATGATAAAGGTGATATATTGGCATAATATAGATTCTATATTGGAGTATCTTAGGCAAACTTATGACTAGCTTAAGTATTATGGAGCAATAGTTGTATTAGAATTTTGGTTGGAACTGTGCAAATTAAGGGGAATCACAGATATCAATAAGTGTATTTTGCTGTGGTTAGTAATGTGCAAATTAAGGAGAATCACAGATATCAATAAGTGTATTTTGCTGTGGATATGTGCAAGATAAAGTAGTTTTCGTATGGTTAACTACCGGTTGGGTGCGTAAGTGAGATAAGATGTTTTTTAACGGTGCTTTTGAAAATGGAGGTTGTGTCTGCAGTTCTAGAGTTTTCAGGCAGGGAGTTCCAGATTTTAGGCCCTTTTATGCGCATTGAATTTTTGTATAGATTTAGTCGGACACGGGAATGTCAAAGAGATGTTTATGTCTGGTATTATGTCTATGGGTCCTGTCACAACTGTCAAGAAAGTGTTTTAGCTCAGGGTTAAAGTTGGAATTAATGGTTCTATAAATGTAGATAGCAGAGTAGTAAGTATGGATGTTCTGGACAGTGAGTAGGTTTAGGTCTTTGAAGAGTGGGGGGGTGTGCTGCCTAGCGTTGGATTGTGTGATAATTCTTACTGCGGCTTTTTGTTGGGTTATTATTGGCTTTAGGTGGGTAATTGCTGTTGATCCCCATGCACAAATGGCATATGTGAGGTAGGGATAGATGAGTGAGTAGTATAGTGTGAGTAGGGCTGATTGTGGTACATAATACCGTATCTTAGAGAGGATCCCCACAGTTTTGGACACTTTCTTTGTTATGTGTTGGATATGGGTGCTGAATTTCAGGCTGCTGTCAAGGTGAAGGCCCAGGAACTTGCCCTCGTTATGTCTAGCAATAGGTGTAGAGTTGATCTTAATGTTTAATTGTGGATCATCTGTTCTGTTGCCAAACATAATATAGAAGGTCTTATCAGTGTTGAGTGTAAGTTTATTGGCAGTCATCCATGTTGCTATTTTTATTAATTCGTCGTTAACAATGGTGTTAAGCGTGGCAAGGTTTGTGTGGGAGATGACATAAGTTGTATCGTCAGCAAAGAGTATTGGTTTCAAGTGTTGTGATACATTGGGAAGATCATTGATGTATAAGAGGAAGAGCAGGGGACCAAGGACACTTCCCTGCGGTACGCCGGTGTCTAGTGGTAGTGTCGTGGAGGATGTGTCTTTAATAGTGACATACTGGTACCTATTAGTGAGGTAGGATTTGAGGTATGCTAGTGCATGACCTCTTATTCCATAGTGGTCAAGTTTGTGGAGTAGGATGCCGTGGTTTACTGTGTCAAAAGCTTTCCTTAAGTCAATAAAAGTCCTAGTGGATATTCCTTATTTTCAAGTGCTGTGTAAAGCAGGTCTATCATTTTTACTATTGCATCGTTAGTGCTTTTATTTTTCCTGAAGCCAAATTGGCAGGGGTTGAGTATGCTTTGTGTAGTTATAAACGAGTATAATCTCTTGTGCACAAGTTTCTCGAATATTTTGGATAGCAATGGTAGATTTGATATAGGCCTATAGTTATTTACGTCTGTAGGGTCACCACCTTTGTGTATTGGTGTAACCCTTGCTGTTTTGAGTAGTGTTGGGAAGGTGCTAGATTCTAATGATTTGTTAAAAAGTAAAGAAATAGGATATGAAAGGACATGAGCAGCTCGTTTGTATATTAAGGGTGGAACTTGAGACAGATGTCCTGATTTATTTTTAAGTGACTTGATTATCATGGAGACTTCAGTGGGTTCTGTAGGTGCAAGATATAAGGAGGATGGGAAATTCCCATCTAGGTAATCACTTGCTCGGGCATTGGTATCTGGAATTTTACTGGCAAGATTTGATCCTATAGTTGAGAAGAAGTCATTTATCTTGTTTACTGTATCAATAGGCTGTAGTGGTGTTTCGTTTGGTTTAGTTAGGACAATATCCCTATTTTTTTCTGTTTGTGGGTGCCCATAATCTGTGAGAGTGTTTTCCAGGTCTTTTTATATCTCCTCTTGTTTCAGTGAATCTGCTGGAGTAGTACAATTGTTTGGCTTTTTTATTAGTTTGGTGAGAACTGATGAATAGTGTTTAACAAACTCCTTATGTATGAATCCCGTCTATATTGCTTCTCATATTGATGTTTCTTGTTAATGGATTTTAGTAAGTTGTTAGTTAGCCATGGGCAGCCTAACCGTTTATTCGTAATCTGTTTCATTTTTATAGGACAATGTTTGTTGTATAGTCTATGTAATTTATTAAGAAAGGTGTCTGTCCACTCATCGATACCCTTGGCATTTGGGAATTCTGTAGCCCAGTCAACTGTGTCTAGCTCTGTTGTGAAGTTATTTATTGAAGCTTGGTCATGGAGTCGGAATGAAACTTTGGTGTATTCTAGGGCGGTTTACTAATGTTTGTTAAGAGGAAGGTGGGGTAGTGGTCTGTGGTGCTGTCTGTTATTATCCCGATTTAAGGGGGCTAGGATATTGGTCCATATATGGTCGATTATGGTTGCACTCGTATCGGTAAGTCTAGTTGGTTTGGTTATTGTTGGTATGAGAAGTGTGTTGTTCATATTGTTGATGAAATCGGTTACTGGCTGGTCATCTGGTAGGCCAAGGTTGATGTTGAAGTCTCCAGCTAAGATAAGGTGGTGTTTGTTCAATTGGTTGTTTGTTATTTGCGTTTTTAGTTGATCGCTAAAACTTGGGATGTTTGTATGAGGCATCCGGTAAATGGCCCCGATGGTTATGGGAGTCTTAAGGTTTTGTGCAGTAAATTTAGCAAAAATATATTCTCCATATTCATCATTATAGCAATTGGTGTCACAGCAGGATATTTCATTAGAGTAATAGATTGCAATACCTCCCCGCTTGATGTGGTCTGCAGTTGTGTATTGCTGTGTATCCTGGCAGCGAGTAGATATCTATTGTATCCTGCTTAAGCCAGGTTTCAGTAAGGACAATACATGTGAAGGTTGTTTTTAGGGAACCAAGGAGGGCAAGGAGGTCATCATAGTGTTTGCTTAAGGATCGGACATTGTAGTTAAGAACTGTTATACTTTTAGTAGTGTTTAGGACAGTGTGGGCTTGTGATGCTGTGTAGTAGAGGCAGTTATTTTCTAGTAAATTTTGAATAGGTGTTCGATTAAATAGGTTTAGATCAGGGTCGACGTGATCATTCATCATTTAGGTTAAATAGTGATTTTGTTATATCATGTATAGTGTGGTGAGTTATAGTACTGATATCTGTTGTAAGGGGATGTTTTGGTAAGTATATAACTAATGCACATTGGTCAAATAGAGTATAGTAACAAATAAACATAGTGGTCTTGGTATTGAGTATGTATTAAGCTAGTATGAAATAAAAAATTAGATATAAACTAATGAGATACAATTATCAAAAACAATGTAGCACCAATGAGTTTGGTATTGGTTATGTATTAAGCTAGAATGAAATATAGTACAGTAAAATTAAAGAAAATTTAGATATAAACTAATAAGATTAAATTACTAATAACAATGTAGCACCAATGAGTCATCTACACTTGCCTATTATCATAGGCATGTTTAAATGGAAGGTGTAATTTAATAACTAAATAACTAAATAATTTAATTACACACACGCATGCATGCACGCACGCACGCACATGCACACACACACGGGCAGGAAAAGTGACCTAGTAGTGACCAGTGAAGAGGTGGGGCCAGCTGTGACTCAACCCCTGCAACCACAACTAGGTGTGTACATACACATATGTACACACACACACACATACATATACATATACTACACATACATACATACCTTTTTAATACTTCCTTGGCATCCAGCTTGTAATGCAGCTAAGGCTAGATCCTCCATTTTTTGTCGGCTGATTGGAGAGATGAAATTGAGATAGTACGCTGAGTAGAGGCCATCATTAAAATCCTGCCCTATTCTTATCAAATTTTCTTCTGTTGGCTGACAAAAATATATGGCAGGTACATCAGGAACTTCACCTCGTTCACTATGGAGTAACCTGAATAATACAATTAGTACATAACAGTATTAGTTACAATATACACTACAGTATAATGTATTGTACCTAAAAAAAAATGATTTTCTCTACCAATCAACATAAACCATCATAGCAAAATTCTAAAAGGCTAAATCTCGCTTCACATGCTGAGGGCCCGGGTTCGATTCCCGGCAGGGTGAAAACATTTTGTCGCGTTTCCTTACACCTGCTGTCCTGTTCACCTAGCAAGTAGATACCTTCATGTTAGTCAACTGGTGTGGGTTGCATCCTGGGGGACAACACTGAGGACCCCAATGGAAATAAGACAGACAGTCCCTCGATGACGCACTCCCTTTCATGGGTTATCCTGGGTGGCTAACCCTCCAGGGTTAAAAATCCGAAGAAAATCTTATCTTATAATTGTGATATTCATCAATTTTTACCTATAACATACAGCTGAAGAATTCTCATTATATATTATATTCTTTTTTAACACACCGGCCTTCCCCCACCAAGGCAGGATGACTCGAAAAAGAAGAAACGAAAGCTTTTTTTCTTTTTACACTTGGTAATTTATACAGGAGAAGGGGTTACTTTTAATGCATATACTAAACTATACTACTTTATAAAAACTACAAGAATATCAGCAAGATGTGGCTAAGTAATTCCTTACATGTGCAGTGTGATGCCCATTTCACGTAGATCTTTGACTGAGAGGAGTGGAGAGATGATATCTTGCCCATGTTTATCATAGATCAAGACAGCGAATGTTGTTTCACTTCCCACATTGGTGTTTCCTACACCGGTGTTCAAATTTACTATGCGTCGCAGTGATGCTTTAAAAAATATAACACAATTAATTATAATAATATTACCCAATTTCTTTTCCTATGATTAAAAAATAGTGCATACTTGCTTCAGGAATCTCAAGTACAGTATGTATGCTCTACGATGAAGGACTGCATCTTATTCTGTGGATGCAATTTAAATACTTTATAAATTTAACTGGGAACTAGAGCACCACTGATTAGTTAAGTTTTTTTATTTAAATAAACTACATACAGAAGAATTACAATACTATATATACAGTGGTACCTCGAGTTACGATATTTTTTCGTTCGAGAATGCTGTTCAAGTGCCATTACCAAACGAATTTATCCCCATAAGGAATAATGTAAAATAGACTAGTCCTTTTACACCCCCAAAAATATACTTACAAAAGCATTTAAAAAAATAAACTTACATAAAAGGGCTATTTTGGGGACCATCGTAATTCGAGATACCACTGTATTAGCAATATTTTTATTTTCAATCAAATAAATACAAAGTCATTCAGACAAAGTGACATTTAGTGATAACTTAACCTATGATAACACTACTTTCCATACCTGTAGCAATGAGCTATGCATGTCTTACGTATACTGTACACTAGTAGTGTGTTGCTTAATAATTTTATCATTTTACATTTTGTATATTGTACCTAGCAGCTCTGAAGTAGAACATTTAGCTCAAAATAAAAAAAGATCTGGGTTCAATCCTGGATAAGCAAAACAATAATAATAATAATAATAATAAATTTATTTCTTTTCTGTAGTATACAGGTTATGTAGTTTACGTGTAATAAAATATTGTTAGGCACAAAAGAAAGCCACTAACATGAAGTGCATTTTGGACAAGTGTCTACACTTGCTGCCTTCATTCATCTAGCGGTAAATAGATTAACAGGTGTTAGTCGACTTGTGGGTTGTAGTCTAAGGAAGAAGGACCCAAGGTCCCAATGGACATAAGTCACAGTGCTTGTCTTTAAGTTATCCTGGGTAATTAACCTTCTGGATTAGATTAGATTTTGCCACCGAAGTGGCTAGTTTATTGTGCACTCCATATCCATCCTGTGGACGGTAGCGCAAGACCATATGGATACACAAAAGGCCTAGGAACTAGGCCCCAAAAGGTTTAACAATTGTACATTTGGATTTATATCTACAGTTCACTTATCTGTTACAAGCAAATTTAGGAAATTTGCTTAGTATATCTGGTATCTTATTTTCATTAATAAGATATCATGACATGTCACATAGGATTAATAATCCAAATCATATACTATTATAGTCTTCTTAGTTTGCCTCTGGCATTATTATCTGTCATCATTATATATAATGTAAACCAGTGTTAATGGGTTTGTTTCCTTGAAATAATGTTTAAAAGAAATGTAAAATAATAATGCCAAGGTAAACAATTTATATTTAAAATATTTTTGAGAAGTTTTATGGATATCTTAGGTTAAGCCATCATACAATGCCACTTTGAATACTTACATTGATGATATACAACAGTTAAATAAAAAATGCAAATTATAATACAGAAATGCCTATGTATGTGGCTTGCTTATAAAATATACAAGAATACAAAATACAAATTTTTATCTGTTTATTTGGGATAAGATAATGCAGTGTATATGTAATAAAATATTGTTAAGCACAAAAGAAAGCCACTAATATGCAATGCATTTCTGGTAAATTAATCCTAATACTGAAAGACTACTTAAGATTTAGACATAGTAGTTCTTAAATAAAGAACTAATCTAATAACATGCAAATTAAACATCAAAGTTAATCACTAATGATTAATTCTTTTTTTCTTTCTCTCTTAAGAAAAATGTTACATTACTGCAGGACAACTTAAAGATTGCAATTAAATAAAACAATTTAATTGTAATATATATACAGCAGAGCATCATATGGACAACTCCAAATTTTCAAAATTTATTAATACACGAACATTAAAAATTTATTGCCTAAATCTCCCACTCTCCAAATCACTTTTTTACACAGGAATTACAAAACCTATATGACAATGTGTTAATAAAAATTCCACCGCTGGAAATACGAAGGAAAAATATTCATGAATGAAAATATTGAAGTGACAGAAGAAGTGTTATCTCCCTCCTGTGTATATATCATATCTTAATTTATCTATCTCACCTCCTCAGTTATAGTAATAAAGCTCAAAGTAATATTTCTCAGCGAATATGTTAACGTGACGAGTGAAACAAGTTATATTACCGATCTGTTTATCCCTCAGAGAAGCCGCCATGACCAGCTGACGTGGCTGACACTGTGGTACTGGCGAGGGTGGTAGCACCTAGTGGCTGACACTGTGGTACTGGCGAGGGTGGTACACTAGTGGCTGAACGGACTGGGTAGACTAGTGGCTGACACTGTGGTACTGGCGAGGGTGGTAGCACCTAGTGGCTGACACTGTGGTACTGGCGAGGGTGGTAGCACCTAGTGGCTGACACTGTGGTACTGGCGAGGGTGGTAGCACCTAGTGGCTGACACTGTGGTACTGGCGAGGGTGGTAGCACCTAGTGGGAAAAATTTTTAAGGGGGTTTTAAAAATTTGGGGGTTTTTGGGGGGTTGGGGGGGTTCCCGGGGAAAATTTTTTGGGGGGGGGGGCCCGGGGAAAATTTTGGGGGGGGGGGGGCCCGGGGAAAAGGGGGTTTGGGGGGGGTGGACCCCGGGGGGGGGGGGGCCCCCGGGGGGGTGGAATGGGGGGGGGGGGGGGCCCCGGGGGCTGACACTGTGGTACTGGCGGGGGGGGCCCCCCCCCTTTTTTGGGGGGGGGGGGCCCGGGGAAAATTTTTTGGGGGGGGGGGGGGAAAAAAAGGGGGTTGGGGGGGGGGGGCCCCCCAAATGGGTTTTGGGGGGGGGGGGCCCCCCCCGGGGGGGGGGGGGGGTTTTGGGGGTTTTTTAAAGGGGGGTGGGGGGGGGGGGGGAGGGGGGGGGGGGGGGCCCGGGTTTTGGGGGGGGGGTTTGGGCCCCGGGGGGGGAGGGGGGGGTTTGGGCCCCGAATTTTAAATGGGGTTTTCCCGGTGGGAAATTGGGGGGGGGGGGGGGGAATTTTTTGGGGGGGGGGGGAAAGGGGGGGGTTTTTTGGGGGGGGGGGGTTTTTTGGGAAGGGGGGGGGGGGAAAAGGGGGGGAAGGGGGGGGTGGGCCCCGGGGGGGGGGGGGGGTGGGCCCCGGGGGGGGGGGGGGGGACCGTGGGACCGGGGGGCCCCGGGGGGGGGGGGGGGGGTGGTAGGCCGGGGGGAAAAGTGGGGCCCGGGGGGTTGGGGGGGGAACCCGGGGGGGTTGGGGGGGGGCCCGGGGGGGGGGGGGGGTTTGGGGCCCAATGGGGCCCGGGGGGGGGTGGTAGGGGGAAAAAAGGGGGGGGGTGGGGGCCCAATGGGACCGGGGGGGTTGGGGGGGAAAAGCCCCCAAAAAATTTTTGGGAACCCCGGGGGAATTGGGGGGGAAGGGGGGGGGAAGGGGAAAGGGCCCGGGGGGTTTTTGGGGGGGGCCCCAAAAGGGGGGGGGGAAATGGTTGGGGAATTGGGACCCGGGGGGGGGGGGGGCCCCCCCTTTGGGGGGGGAAAAGGGGGTTTTTTTTTTGGGGGGGTTTTTTTTGGGGGGGGGTTTTTTGGGGGGGTTTTTAAAAAAAAAGGGGGGGGGGGGGGGGGGGGTTTTTTTTTTTTTTTGGGGGGGGGTTTTTTTTAAATTTTTTGGGGTTTCTTTGGGGGGGAAAAAAGGGGGGGTAAGGGTTTTAAAGGGGGAAAATTTTTTTCCGGGGGGGCCCAATTTTTAAAAGGGGTTTTTGGGGGGGGTTTTTTTTGAAAAGGGGGTTTTTTTTTTAAAGGGGGAAAATTTTCCTTTTTCAAGGGTTTTTAAAAGGGGGGGGTAGAATTTGGGGTTTTTTCCCGGGGGGGTTTTTTAAAAAAGGGGGGGGGTTTTTTTTTTTAAAGGGGGCCCGGGGGGGGGGGGGTTTTTTTTTTTTTTTGGGGTTTTTTTAAAAAAGGGTTTTTTTGGGGGGGGGGGCCCGTGGGGGTTTTTTTGGGTTTTTTTTGGTTTTTTTGGGGGGTTTTTAAGGGTTTTTTTTGGGGGGAAAATTTTTTTTTTTTTTTTAAAAAAAAAAAGGGGGGGGCCTTGGGGGGGGGGGGAAAATTTTTTAAATTTTAACCAAAAAAACCCCTTTTTGGAATTTTTTTTTTTTTTTGGGGGGGGGTTTGGGGGGGGGGAAAAAGTGGTTTAAAAATGGTTTTTTTTGGGGGGGGGGGGTTTTTAAAAAGGGGAAAAAATTTTTAATAAAAGGGGGGGAATTTTTTTTTTTTTTTTTTGGGGGGGGCCCCGGGTTTTAATTTTTTGGGGGGGGGTTTTTAAAAAAAAGGGGGTTTTTTTAAAGGGGGAAAAAATGGCCTTTTTTTTTAAAAAAGGGGAATTTTTTTTGGGGGGTTTTTTTAAAATTTTTTTTTTAAAAAAGGGGGGGGTTTTTTTAAAAAACCGGGGGGGAAAAAATTAAAAAAAAAGGGGGGGGGGGGGGCCCCCCCCCGGGGGGAAAAAAAAAAAAAGGGGGGGGAAAGGGGGGCCCAAAAGGGGGGGGGGGGGGGAAAAAGCCCGGGGGGGCCCGGCCGGGGGGGCCCCCCCTTTTTTTTTTAATGGCGGGGGGGGTTTGCCCCCCCTTTTTTAAAAGGGAAAAAAAAAATTTTAAAAAAAAAGGGGAAATTTTTAAAAAAATGGGGGGTAAACCCCCGGGGGGCGGGAAACCGTTCCCCCCGTTTTTTTTTTTTTGGGGGGGGGGGGAAAAGGGGCCCCCGGGGCCCTTTGGGGGGTTTTTGGGGGGTGGACCCGGGGGGTTTTCCCCCAAAAAAGGGGGGGGAAAAATTTTTTTGGGGGGGGGGAAATTTTTCCCCTTTTGGGGGGGGGGGGAAAGGGGCTTTTTTTTAAAAAAAAAAAAAGGGGAAAATTTTGGGGGGGGAGGGGGGAAAAACCCCGGGAAAACCAAAAAAGGGGGGGAAAAAAAAAAGGGGGGGGGGGGGGGCCCCCCAAAAAAAAGGGGCCCCCCCTTTTTTTTTTTTTTTGGGGGAAAACCCCCCCAAAAAATTTGGGGGGAAAAAAAAATTTTGGGGGGGGGGGGGGGGAAAGGGAAAGGGAAATGGAAAAAGGGGCCCGGGGGGGGGCCCCCCCCAAAAAACGGGCCGGGGGGGGGGGAAAAACCCCCCCCAAAAAGGGGGGACCCGAATTCCAAAATTTTTGGGGGGGGGGTTTTTTGGGCCCCCGGGGGGTTTAGCCCCGGGTTTTTTCCCCGGGGGGGGAAAAAGGGGGTTTTTTTTTGGGGGGGGTTTTTTTGGGTTTAATTTAAAGGGGGGGGGGGGGCCCCGGGGGGTTTTTTTAAAAACCCCCCCGGGGAAAACCCCCCGGGTTTGGGGGAAACCCGGGGGAAAACCCCAAAACCCCCCGGGGGGGGGGGGGGCCCGGGGGGGGGGGTTTCCCCCGGGTTTAAAAAAAAAGGGGAAAAGGGAAGGGGAAACCCTTTTGGGAAAAAATTTAAAATTTAAAATTTTTGGGGGGTAACCCCAAGGGGGCCCCCAAAAAACCCGGGGGGGGATGGAAAACCCGGGCCCTTTTTTAAAAGGGGGGGAAAAGGGAAAGGGGGTTCCCCCTAGGGGAAAAAAAAACCCCCCCGGGGGCCCCGGGGGGGAAAGGGGGGAAAAACCCCCCTTTTTTTTTCCCCAAAGGGGGAAAAAAAGGGGGGGGGGGGAAGGGGGGAAAAAAAAATTTTAAAAATTGGGGGGGGGGTTTTGGGGGGGGGAAAGGGCCCCCAAAAAAAAAAAAAAAACCAAAAAGGGGGGGGGGTTTTTCCCCCCTTTTTGGGGGAAAAACCGGGAATTTTTCCCAAAAAATTTTCTTTGGGGGGGGGGGGGGGTTTTTTGGGGGGGGGGGGGGGGGTAGCCCGGGGGGGGGGGAAGGGGGGAAAAACCCCCCAAATTTTCACTAATAGACCCCTGGCTGTATTCAAGGCGCTGGACGGGCACCTAAAGGATTACTTACGGTTTACTTACGACCAGGCTGTTACAGCCTGGTTGATCAGGTTCTGATCCACCACAAGGCCTGGTCATGGACGAGGCTGAGAGGGTGTTGATCCCCAAAACCCTCTCCAGGTATACTCCTCCAGGAGAATACAGGCGGACGAGGATCGGGAAAGACTACAAAGGGATCTGGACAAGCTGCATGTCTGGTCTGACAAATGACTCTGGGAGTTAAACTCCACCAAGAGCAAAGTTATGAAGCTTGGGGTAAGACAAAGAAGACCTCAGACGGAGTACAGGCTCAGGGGTCAAAGGCTGCAAACCTCACTCAAGGAAAAGGATCTTAGAGTGAGCATCATACCGAGCACATTCCCTGAGGCTCGGGTATGTGCTAGGTATAATGCTCACCTCAAATAACTGCCGCAGCACATGGGCGACTGGCAAATCTAAGAATAGCATTTCGACATTTAAGTAAGGAGTTATTCGCGCGACACTTAACACCGTGTATGTCAGTCCCAGTATGGAACCCACCAGTACAAAACCCACACCTGGTCAAGCACATCCAAGATATTAGAGAAAGTGCAAAAGTTTGCAACAAGACCAGTTCGAGCTGAGGGGTTTGTCCTATTAGGAGAGGTTAAGGGAACTCAACCTGACGACACTGGAGACAGAAGGGATAGGGAGGACATGATAAGAACATGTAAAATACTGAGAGGAATTGACAAGGTGGACAGGGACAGAATGTTTCAGAGATGGGATACAGCAACAAGGGGACACAGTTGAAAGTTGAAGACTCATATGAGTCACAGGGATGTTAGGAAGTATTTCTTCAGTCACAGAGTTGTCAAGAAGTGGAACAATCTGGAGAGTGATGTAGCTAAGGCAGGATACATACATTGCTTTAAGGAGAGGTACAATAAAGCTCTTGGAGCAGGGGGAGAGAGAGGACCTAGTAGCGAACAGTGAAGAGGCGGGGCCAGGAGCTATGAATGGATCCCTGCAATCACAATTAGGTGAGTATACACATCTAAAAAACATCTGTAAAATCCTATTACTGGTTTCGATATTCGTTGCTTTTCATAATTAATCCTACGGGTTTAGCGCTCCCCTTGATTATAATAATAATAATAATTTTCATAATGTATGAAATCAATGTTAGGTAATAATGTAAGAATTATGTAGATAAGATGTGTTTGTTTACTTGTTTGTGTGTATGTACTCACCTAGTTGTGGTTGCAAGGGTCGATTCATAGCTCCTGGCCCCGCCAGGAGCTGTGTGGCAGCAGAGGTAAACAACAACCTGAGACTCAACACAGGTCAGCACACACTATTATACTGCTCTTAGCAGGGCTTACCCTTCCGGGTTTAGCGCTTACTTCTGATTGTCGTATTAATAATAATATAGTGCTTTAAACTTCTTATTATAAATGTGTATATAATAATAGTTTATTTTGATATAAGTTTGTACAGGAATATAACAGTTGGGTGTACATGCCAAAAGCCCCTTTATATGTAGAGTATTTCTGGCAAACTTAAAACTAACTTAAGATTAATAAAGCAGTAACAATACATATGGTCATTAGAGGAGTTATAATGAATACAAGAGAACTGAATATTGTATTATATACACGAGCAACCTCTTGACACTGCTCTATTACACTACCCTAAGTTAGTTTAGGCACAGGTACACATTGTACGGTCATTAAACATAGTGTACGCTGTATGATCCGAGTGGGTTTAGTGCTTAATAACAATATATAGTGTAAACTACCTAGGATAACTCATATAAGTCAGAGTGACTTATTTCCATCGGGGTCCTTAGTTCTGATTGAGAAATAAGAGATAAGATTTTGTTCGGCTTTTTAACTCTGGAGGGTTAGTCACTCAGGATGACCCAAGGAAATAAATGTGTTACTGAGGGACTGTGTCTTATTTCCATTAGAGTTCTTAAATCTTGTCCCCCGGGATGCAACCCACACCAGTCGACTAACACCCAGGTACGTACCTCCTTGCTTGCTAGGTGAACAGGACAACAGGTGTAAGGTAACACTCCCAGTGTTTCCACCATTGCCGGGGATCGAATCACAGTTATTATTATTATAATCAAATAGAAGTGCTAAACCACAGGGGTCATACTGCGTGTGTGAGGCAAGAGCATTGTCTACCAGGCCACAGGACAACTTAAACTTATTATTAATGTGCATATTATACACCACCATAATGACTTTTCTTTTGACTTGCTACACTTGTACTTTATATTATTGACAAATGTGGAGATAAAGTCCTTAAGCTAATTGAGCTTTGATTGTAATTCTTATCATACAGACAACGTTTGTGGTCTGGGGAGCTGCCAAAGGAAGCCCCTGAAGCCCCAAATAAAAATAATAGTGTCTGTGTTTCGATCCCCAGCACGGGTGGAAATGATGGGAATGTTAAAGGACCCCAATGGAAATAAGTCACTTTGACTTTTTTGGGTTATCCTAGGTTCTCTACACATATGCTGCTATGTATGATAATCTGTGTAACTGTATTTGTGTATACCTGAATAAACTTACTTAATGTTTCCTTACCCCTGATGCCCCTGTTCACTTAGCATTAAGTAGGTACCTGGGTGTTAATCAACTGGTGTGTGTTGCATCCTGGGGAACAAGATTAAAGGACCACAATTTACAGATTGGAGGGAGAGAGTATGGAGGAGGTGAATGTGTTCAGACATTTGGGAGTGGATGTGTCAGCAGATGGGTATATGAAGGATAAGGTGAATCATAGAATTAACGAGGGGAAAAAGGTGAGTGGTGCACTGAGGAGCTTGTGGAGACAGAACTTTATCCATGAAAGTAAAGAGGGGAATGTATGAGAGTATAGTTATACCAACACTCTTGTATGGGTGTGAGACATGGGTTGTGAATGTTGCAACAAGGAGAAGGCTGGAGGCAGTGGAGATGTCATGTCTGAGAGCAATGTGTGGTGTGAATATAATGCAGAGAATCCGTAGTTTGGAGATTAGGATTAGGTGTGGGATTACCAAAACTATTATCCAGAGAGCTGAGGAGGGGGTATTGAGAGGGTTTGGACATATAGAGAGGATGGAACAAAATAGAATGACTTCGAGAGTGTATAAATCAGTAGTGGAGGGAAGGCGGGGTTGGGGTCGGCCTAGAAAAGGTTGGAGGGAGGGGGTAAAGGAGGTTTTGTGTGCGAGGGGCATGAACTTCCAGCAAGCGTGCGTGAGCGTGTTAGATAGGAGCGAATGGAGACAAATGGTTTTCAGGACTTGACGTGCTGTTGGAGTGTGGGCAAGGTAACATTTATGAAGGGATTCAGGGAAACTGGCAGGCCAGACTTGGTTCCTGGAGATGGGAAGTAAAGGGAAGGGGTGTTGATGTTGCAGTTTTGTAGCTGTAGTGTAAGCACACCTCTGGCAAGACAGTAATGGAGTGAATGATGATGAAAGTTTTTCTTTGTTGGGCCACCCTGCCTTGGTGGGAAATGGCCTATGTGTTAATAAAAAATAAAATAATTTACTTCTACAAAGTTCTGGTCACTGTATTATAGAATGGACATAAATGTGCTAGAAAACATACAGAGAACTCTGACAAAGTTAATCCCATGTATGTTTCAGAAAATTTTCCTATGAGGATAGACTGAGGGCCCTGAATTGGCACTCTAGAAAGGAGTAGAATTTGGGGGTATGTGGTTGAGGGGTGTAAATGGAAAACAGGAATCAATAAGGAGTTGTAAATATCACGTTAAACATATCTAACCAATGTGTTAAGTAAGACGACACAAGTGCAACAAAAATGTTGCCACAATAAAATGTCACATTAGTTGCACTTGTGTCCTTTTACTTAACATATTGTAAGTAATTCTACCAGTACATATCTAACCAAGACAGGACTTGCAGCAATGGGTTCAAGTTGGGAAAATTTAGATTTAGAAACTACATACATATACTATATATACAGGAAAGCACTGGTTTGGTGATAGAGTTGCGGATGAGTGGAACAAATTCCGAAGTACGTAGTGTCATTGAAGTGAAAACCTTCCTTGAGTAGCTTTAAAAATAGGTTAGACAAGTACATGAGTGGCTGTGAGTTGGACGTGCCTAGCATGGGCCAGTAAGCCTGCTGCAGTGCTTTTTTTATTGAGTTATCCTGGGTGGCTAACCCTCCAGATTAAAACTCTAAACAAACTCTTGTCTTGTCTTATAATGCTGGTATACTTCCAGACAAGTCCCCTAACCCCCTCTTCCAACGAGATTGCCACCACCATGTTTCCTTATATAAAACATTTGGAGCTGCCCCTGTCTCTAGACCTCGATAATAATATTTCCTGTACGTACTATATTTATTTCAGGAGACATGAGCAAAATAATTCCATTTTTCCTTAAATCTGAATGTTTAATAATAATAATAATCAAAATAATAATAATAATCTTCTACAAGTATACAGTGGTACCCCAGATTTCGTCAATAATTCGTTCCAGAAGGCTGTTCGAGTGCCGTTACCGAACAAATTGATTCCCATAAGGACGAATGTAAATTAGATTAGTTTGTTTCAGACCCCCAAAAATACACTTACAAAAGCACTTACAAAAATATACTTACATAATTGTTCGAGTTGGGAGCTGTACGAAATCCGGGGTGCCACTGTACATATGCAAGGTACACAGGCCAAGCTGACATCAGTGACATACTATACTATATAGAAAGCCCTTTGTTATGCAGAGCATTTCGGGCAAATTAGGTAAGTTTTGTCCCAGGATGCATCCCACACCAATCAACCAACACCCAAGTACCTATTTTACTGATAGGTGAACAGGGACAGCAGGTGCCTTAAGGAAACACGTCCTAATATTTCCACCCGTACCGGGGATCGACCCCTGGACCTCAGTATGTGATTTGAGTGCGCTAGCAATCAAGCTACTTAACTATCAAGTCTATTTTGGTTATATTTAAGCTGAAGTAAAGTCTTTTCATGGATGATTCTTAATTTATAATTATTATAATGCTTTATTTTGACTTTTAGTACACATTCAAGTAAATTGGTTCCCATAAACATTTGAGTAGGGTGGGGGTGATATATGCTGCTATAACTTTTGGAAAATGTAATACCCAAGAAAACTTTACCTGCCCTCACCTAGTTATTGTCAATTTGCAGTCAGGTGTGTTACGGAGGAAGTTCGCACCTGGTCTGCACATTAGGGCAGCAGCTGGCCTGTATTACTGGGCCAAAAACTTCTACCTCTTCAAAATCTGTCTAATTTCATCAGGTGAAAGTACAGTGCACTACTAATAATACATGTAGTATGTACAATTTTTGTTTGCAAAAGAAGTTAAATTACTTTTATATAATTGGCAAAATTTTAAATTTAATGACTTACAACATTCTGGTCATGTCTAAAGCAAACAGTAGACTTAAAACATTACAATATAATTTATTATATTATAATAACTGCAGTGTGGGCAACTGCCTTCACTGACAGTTGCCATTAAGGGGCTCTTGATCCAAGGAAGTGGACATATCCCCTCTTTTGGATTGAACCTAATTGCCTCCCATTCCCCAGCCATTGTATGACCTCAATAGGTTTAGTTCTTCCATGAATATTGTAAAGACAGTGTTATGGCAAGACTAAAACTAAATTACTCCAGTAATTTTTTTTTTATATTACTATTTTAACATCATAGGACCATGAGCTATACAGACAGAGTAACAGTAATATAAAAATTATTAGAAATTTAGGCTTGTTTATACAGTATAAAGTTCAAATTATACTATGTACAAAAATGTAATTGAAAAATATATACAATGTAGTACTATCATACAAAATTCAAATTTGTTGAGTGGTGTTGATTAGTACAACATTTTCATGTGCTTGCTAACCATTTTTCCTAAATCCCTTCATAAATGTTGCCTTGCTCACACTCCATTAGCATGTCAAACCATAAAAACCACTTGTCCCCACTCATAATGATCTAATGAGCTTATAGCTCATACAGGCTGAACATTGTAATAATGTTTGTAATATTACTGACAATATGTTAGGTAAAAGGACACAAGTACAACTAATGCGACATTTTATTGTGGCAACGTTTCACTCTCCAGGAGCTTTGTCAGGCTTGACAAAGTTCCTGGAGAGCGAAACGTTGCCACAATAAAATGTCACATTAGTTCCACTGATGTCCTATTACCTAACAAGCTGAACATTGTTGAGAAAAAATATGTTAGATAATAGTCTTTACTGTAGATGACATTTCTCTTGTAGCTTTCTGAGATGTGACTCCCTTGTGAGTGAAATTGTACTTTTAGGTTCTTCATACTTTAGCTTCCTAAGAAGTATCATGCACACTTTGAAAGTGCCTGAAGAACATTGTAGGCTTAACCTTGAAATGTAAAGCTATTATATTTTCTCTGTTTGACCTGCACAAGAAAAAAAAGACACTGTCAAAATAAGAACACCAGAAAAAATTAGCCTATTCCAAATATGGCACAGTACTTCAAAATTTATGCTTATTAAATAGCTTGTTAACATCACTGCTGAAGATGTTGATATATGGAAGATAGGGAGGAGGACAGGGAGAGGGGTTAGTGTTTGGAAGTGGAATCCCCACTCCCTGCCTTCCTGCTACACTCCCTGCATGCCTGCTACACTCCCTGCATGAATGCTACACTCCCTGCATGAATGCTACACTCCCTGCATGAATGCTACACTCCCTGCATGAATGCTACACTCCCTGCATGAATGCTACACTCCCTGCATGAATGCTACACTCCCTGCATGAATGCTACCACTGGGGTGCCACTAGGAAGCTTCTTTGGACCCATGGTGACTTATTTCACAGTGACAATCACTAAACCACCAATAAACACAACAAATGTATTGTGAATGTTAGAAAGAGCGCGCTGGGTATTGTTCACTCAAGTGTAAACAACGCTAGACTGACATCCTGTGCAAGCGCAGGCAGGCGGACAGGTCTGGTACGAACTGCTACACGAGTAAAAACCGCTTCACAAGAAAAATATTGACCGTAAAAAGCAACCTTTACACAAAAAAATCGTTATTCGGACAGACCGTTACTCGGGGTTCTACTGTATCAGTGTTAACCCTTTGGGGGTCGGTGCCGTACTAGTACGTTTTACGAGCAGGGGTTGGTGCCGTACTAGTACGCCCAAATTCTAGCGGCCTCAATTTAAGCAGAAAACGTCTGGTAGGCATACATATGAAAGAATGAGTCTGTGTGGTCAGTGTGCGCAGTATAAAAATCCTGCAGTACACACTGCATAATGAGTGAAAAAACTCTGACCGTTTTTTTCGATTAAAACAGCGACTTTGCAGTCGATTTTCGTATAGTTTTTATTGATGTATTCTCGTTTTCTTGGTCTCATTTGATAGAATGGAAAATATATTACAGAAATAGAGATGATTTTGATTGGTATGACAATGACAAGTACCTTGAAATTGAGCTCAAAGTAGTGAAAATGTTTGATTTTTGACGATGTTCAAGAGTAAACAAATCACACCATGCCTCCAATACACATACACTGGCGAGTCTTATATTCATGCACAAGTGCTCTGATATTATTTATACCATTTTTACAATGATGCAGTTATATACATAACAGTAAATCTTCTATTTTTGTGAGAATAAAAATTCAAAATGAAAAGCAAAAGTAAAGGAACAGGGTCCTGGAGACGTGACTAATGAACAGAGAACATGTTATTTTAGTGCCAGGAATGTCTGCCTTGTTTACTCTGGACCCTATTTTGAAATTGGCATCGTTTGAAATTTGTGTGAAATTGGAAAATTTCCATTTTCTGACCACTATTTTGGGTAGATGAAATTGGTAAATAGGCGGTTTCATGTACGCAATCGATAGACGAAATGGAGATCTAGTGAAATAGCTATAATTTTAGGAGACTGACACATTGGAATTTGTCGAAAATAGGGCTCAAAGTGGGCAAAATCGTCGATGCGTAAGTGTCATGGCTGCCGCTAACTTCGCGAAAGCATAATTCCGTTAGTTTTCGATCACATTTCATAATTTTGGTGGCGTTATGATCGGAAAAAGATTCTCTATCATTTCGTAAGAAAAAATTAATTTTTTTTTTTCCAAAAAAATTTCGACCCCAGGAACACTTTCCTGAGAAGGCCTGTCGACCCCCAAAGGGTTAAATAAATCATATTGCTAGCCAGAGTGAAGTTAAATATAACTTAACAGGAAGTATTTCTCTCCATTTTTTTAATTTTTTAATACACTAGTTATATCCCACCGAGGTAGGATGATCCATAAAAAGGGAAACACATTAACTGTCATTGATTCATTTGCTGTCTTGTCAGAAGTGTGCTGACATCACAGTTCAGGTGACCCTGCAAACTACAACATCCTCCTCATCTAGAGTGCAAGTGCTGTATGTACTTCCATCTTTACTTTTCCATCTTAAAAAGCACTTTCTTCACTCTACCATGCTCACACAAATACTCAAAACCCCCTTCACACTCTAAACTTCCTTTATCTTCTCTCTCCACCCCTTCTTAGGATGACTTCTAACCCTCCTTCCTTCCACCCGAGATTTATATACCTCACAGTCACTTTGTTTTGCTCCATCTTCTCTTAAATGTTCAAACCACCCAAGAAATCCTCCACCTTCTGAATCATACTTTTGGTAACTCCACACCGTCTTTACTCTCCATGCTCTGAATTCTTTGTATAATATTGTACTTGTAGTATTCACATTATACATTGCCCCCAAACATGACACTTTACCATCTCCAGCCTCTTCTGGCTTCAATGTTTAAAGGCCATACTTCACACCCACATACAGTAACAGTGTTGGTATCACTATTTTCTGGTTCATTCCTCTCTTTGCCTGCATAAAATGCAGATGCCTCAAGGCACCATCACCCTTTTTTTCCCTTCTATTCATGCTATGTAGTATGTTTAATTTTGTTGGTATGATTTTATATGTACTGTACAAACAAGAGTTGATTAGGTTTTTTGGCATGTGTCTCTGCATACCTGTACTAATATTATTATACTGTAATTTCATCAACTTTACCTTCCATTTTCAGTGCCAGGGCTACCATGACGGTGCTGTCACGGATCTTCACTAACATGCGACAGCGGATACAGTTACCATTACACCAACATCTCCTCAGATGCTCGGGGAAAGGAAATGCATCTCCAATTACTGTCATAACTCGTGGGCTTCGGCAGCCACGTGGAAGAAACAGAGAAGGTGGAATGAATCTGGCACCAAAAGGCTTTATTGAGTCTCCTAATGAGAATAGTATGGGTCGTGGTTTAGCAAAATGCTTTTTATTTGCTGGTGGCTTTTGTAGCACTACCTTTGCTGCTGCAGCAATATGGAAATATGAATCGGTACGATCTCGGCTAAAACACAATTCATGGACGAACTGGGCAAATAAGCAGTGGGATAATTTAGAAGGCTGGCAAAACAAAGAGGGTGAATTTCGTAAAGCAATAAATATATGGTGGAATGGTCTTAGTGAAGGACAGAAGACATTCTGGCCCATATGTTTCCTCAATGCTGTTGTGTTTGCATGTTGGAACAAACCTTCTTTTCAACGAATTATGTTGCGTTACTTCTGCTCCAACCCAGCAGCCCGTGCTGTTTGTTGGCCAATGTCTCTCTCGACGTTTAGCCATTTTTCATTTTTCCATTTTGCTATGAATATGTATGTATTACATAGTTTCAGTTCAGGTGTTTGTGGATCATTAGGCCGGGAGCAATTTGTTGCCATGTACCTGAGTGGTGGGGTAATATCATCACTAGCTAGTCATGCATTTAAAGTGGCTATGCGATGTCCAGGACCATCCCTAGGTGCCTCTGGAGCCATTATGGCTATACTTGGCTACTTTTGTACCCAGCATCCAAATGCTCAGCTTGGAATAGTCTTTATTCCTGGTCTTAACTTTTCTGCAGAAACTGCTCTTAAAGCAGTAATGTGCTTAGATGCTGTGGGAATGGCACTTGGGTGGCGTATATTTGACCATGCTGCTCACCTAGGAGGTGCTCTTTTTGGACTTATCTATGCCTGTTATGGACCAAAATATATCTGGGCAAATACCCAACCAGTTATGAAAAAGTGGCATGAGTTAAGAAATGAAATTAATGAAAAGCTAGAAGGAAGCAAAACAAGAGAAGAATAGAAACTATGGTGAATTTATAGAGCCAATCTGTTTGGGTGCAGTCATGGAGTCACTTGTAAACTGAGGGAGATTATAAACTTTTTTTTGGTTTCATGTTAGGAAAATGTACTTAATAGTAATATGTAATGGTGAATTATAGTTTGTCTTATTTCATAATTAGATTTTTATAAGTTGTGATTTTTTTTTGTATTCCAAAATTCTTGGCAAGGAGTTTGCAGTTGGTTTATATCTTTGCTTAATTTGGCTAAAGAGTTTGAAACAAAAGGTCATTATAACCAGATTTATGATCTATTAAAAAGTCTTACATGTTGATTGTACTACATATACAGTAGGCATCATAAATATGCACACGCATAAACAGATCACTCTATCTTGGTGGAAGATGGCCGGTGTGGTAAGAAAGATCACAAAGAAACAAGGTTATATATAATCTATTGTTTTAAGTACAGTGGTCCCTCGGTTTTCGTGCATCTCCAAACTCGAACATTTATGTAAGTATATTTTCGTAAGTGCTGTTGCAAGTGTATTTTTGGGGGTGTGAAATAGACTAACCTACGTGACATTATTTCTTAAGGCAGTAAATTCGTTCGGTAATGGCACTTGAGCAGCATTCTGGAACGAATTTTCGGCGAAAACCGAGGGACCACTGTATAGTGGACCCCCGGTGTTCATTATGCTCCAAACTCGAACAATTATGTAAGTGTATTTTTGTAAGCGCTTTTGTAAGTGTATTTTTGGGGGTCCTTATGGGAATAAATTCGTTCGGTAATGGCACTTGAACAGCATTCTGGAACGAATAAATTACGAAAACCGGGGGTCCACTGTATATAATACTGCAATATGTATGTGTTCCTCATCTAAACTAATATTACATAGGATTACCTTTCCTCTTGATGCACTCCTTAAGTCTCCTAGGCCTTGATGAAGCTAACTTATGGAGGGTAGAAAAGTCAGTACCCTCCCACACCTGCTTCATGGCACTCGAGATTTTAGGGTTAGAGGACACGTACATGCCAGGAAGGTTACACATAATACGGTTTCAAATGTTCCCTATCATATTTAACCCTTAAACTGTCCAAACGTAGATATACGTTCACGTGCGTAGCTGACCGAATATTTTGAGAAAAAAATAAATTGTTCTTTTTCTTTAAAATGAAGAGTTCATTTTGTTTGTCATTCCCACATGTTGTAATACTGCACACAATGAGTGCACAGACCCATTCTCTAATCTCTAGGCAACTCAGGCTTATCGTGGCAAGGTTAAAAGCATTTGAAAAAAAACGTAGGTTTTACGTTCGGGGCAGTACGCATGCGAACGTATATCTACGTTTGGACAGTTTAAGGGTTAAGTTCAGTGAGTGTACATGCCAGTCATAAAAGTATAGAAAAATCACAATAATGTAGCCAATTTTTTGTCTTTAGCAATATGGCAAGGGTCACCATCTTCCATACAATAGTTACCCTGGCACTTCTCGAATCTGTCAGGTAAATAGTCTGCTAAAGACGTACAGTACTTATGACAGCTACTGTATGTACAGTACTGTAGTACATAAAGTACAAAATTTGCATTTTTTAAATAAAGTTGTATGACGTCGTAGGCATTTTTATACTGACCAAGAAAGCCCCTGATGGGGCAGACATCAAATATATTACTGTAATTCTTTCACTTTTGGTAATTGTCTATATTACTTTTATAAATAAAATTTTCTTGTATAATTGAAACAGTTCCTTATATATTATACCGTTATATAGGCTATTGCATTCTCCAGAAAAAAATATATTCTCTACTTTTTTAAACTGAGTACGAGGCTCTTTTTGGGAATTTTTTCAAAGTAAAATGATTAATATTTATTTACTCATGGTCTAAACTGTTCTTAAGGCATTGAAAGTCCTTAGCAATAAACTTTGTATCATGAAAATGTTTTCCTATTTTCAAAATAGTGTCTTAGTAGCTTTCTCATGTAAATACGTACTACTGAGAATATGCTGAGAACTTTAAAATTAAATAAGGTTTTTGGATTATAAATTCTTTCTTAAATTCATTTTGTCCATCTGCACACTGCAATTATGTTCAAAAGTTAAATCATTACTACCATGATTAACACTGTCATTATCACCATCACCTTCATCCTTTTCATTATCATGATTAGCACAATCATCATTAATCATTCTGCACTCTTACATGCACACATTTACCAAATGGCAATCCAGTCCACCAAGATTACTTACATCATCATTATGACAATATAATTCTTATACCATACCTCCCACACCTGACTTCCTACAAATAAATACTACTCACCTCTCACCCTACATTAAGACTACAAATATTTTAAGGTAAGTAATGAGTGTACTATATGTGTATTTTACTTTTTTATTGTTTTTTAATGCCTAGTTCTGTTACTAACTTAATATATGTTAGTGTAAACTTGTTATCTAGCATTTATATGCATTTATAAGTGGGGGAAAAAAAAAGTATATAAAAAAAGGGGGTGTTCCACTTTACGGTGGTAGCCTGGAACCTAACCTGCCGTATAAGTGGGGCCCTACTGTACCTTGTTTATAACAAAAGATTAACAGCTTATACATATTGTACATATATACATACACATATACTTGAGGGGGTAAAGGAAGGTTTGAGTGCTAGGGGCTTTAACATGCAGCAGGCTTATGTGAGTGCATTACATCAGGGTGAGTTGAGACAAGTTGTTTTTATAACCTGATGGGGAGTTGGAGTGTGAGCAAAATAACATTTATGAAGGGATTTAGGGGAAGCCAGTTAGCTGGAGATGGGAAGTACATTTCTTGTACTCTAAAGGAATGGTGAGGATGTTGTGGTTTGGAGAGACATCTGAACTGTAATGTCAGCACACTTCTGGTAAGACAGCAATTGAATGAATGTTGCCAATATGTTTCCTCATTTTTGGGTCACTCTTCCTTGGTAGGAGATGGCTGGCATGTTAAAAAAATATGGAGTCTCCATCCATACAGATCTTTGTTGTCATTCCAGTAAGTTAGCCTGAGTATGGCTGGTAATATTGCATCATAGTTCTATGGCTTAGTCACACCATTCTACTTGATCTTGACTGTTAATTTGAATCAATATCCCAGCTGCAGTGAGAACTCCAGTCACCCAGGAAGGGTTGCAAGTGACCATTAGAGCATAATATGCCACATCCACACTGGCTGGCTGGCTGCAGTAGAGTGAATCTGCTAATACATAATTTTTAACTCAACCTCCATCTCCTGCCAAGGAAATAGCGAACTATAAAATTCTTCCTGTGTAAGCCATGTATGTCATAAAAGGTGACTAAAATGCTGGGAGAAAAGGGCTAGCAATCCCTTTTTGTATTTAATTGCTAAAATAAGTCAAATTAATATTACGTAATGAGTTTGGTGATGCTCAGTACTCATATCGTGCTTGCTGCCAGATACGTATTGGAACCATCATAGGAAGTGTTCCAATTTTCCCTCATGGCAGTGATTTTATTCTTTGGCAAACCAGAAATACTGCAACCTCAGTGTTATAATCATACTGAAGTGCCACAGTGCATCTACAGTAGACCCTCATTTAGCACGACTTTATGTTGCGTGTTTTGGGTATTACACGATTGAAGAATTGCGGCACATTTTTATCTAACACGACGTAAACCTTATATTACACGATTCGCTGGAGGAAAAAAATTTGAGCGTGTGGTCGCCTGCGGTGGGTTAAACCATTGAGTCAGTGGGGGAGTCCTACTACTATCCCCAGCCACCCTCACCCACCCATGCATCCCTCCTAGCGTTCAGTTTGATTCATACGTGTGCAGGACGACAATAATCGGGAAGCTCACTGTGTTTATTTACATACATTTTCTCATTTTCATTGCATTTTGATAAATCTTTGTACACATAAAAAAGAGGTAAACATAAGTCTGACTGACTGATTTGACTGAATGACTTACTGACTTGACTGAATGACTTACTGACTTGACTGAATGACTTACTGACTTGACTGAATGACTTACTGACTTGACTGAATGACTTACTGACTTGGCTGAATGACTCACTGACTTGGCTGAATGACTCACAGACTTGGCTGAATCACTTGACTGACTTACTGAATCACTTGACTGACTTACTGAATCACTTGACTGACTTACTGAATCACTTGACTGACTTACTGAATCACTTGACTGACTTACTGAATCACTTGACTGACTTACTGAATTACTTGACTGACTTACTGAATCACTTGCCTGACTTACTGAATCACTTGCCTGACTTACTGAATCACTTGCCTGACTTACTGAATCACTTGCCTGACTTACTGAATCACTTGCCTGACTTACTGAATGACTTGACTGACTGAATGACTTAAAGTTAGACACTCTAGTACAACCATCAACTTCAGTACCAGAACCTCTACCATCCACCTCAGCCCAGTAGGGCCACAGCATAACTCTACACTCTCTTTACAATCATCCACAAACATCATTACCCACAATTTAAGGTAAGAAATACTATTATTTCTATTGCATTTGTAGTCTTAAGCAGTAATATATCACGACAGTGAACTACAATTACATATTCGCCTTCAATTTTTGCAAGATCTGTTGGTCTAAAAAAACTTGTTTGGCTTTTTGGGGACACCCAGGAACATAACCATATTTTTCCCATAAGTTCTTCTAATTATCTAACAGGATTTTACCTAACACGATGTTTTCAGGACCCTAACTACCGTGCTAAATGAGGGTCTACTGTATTACAAAATTAAATTTTTCATTTCCATGAGGTTTCATTAGTAGCTTTTCACTGTATCACAATAAACAGTTTACACTGCTACATGTCAACCAGGAACTGTATCTTGAATTGTATTTTAACTAAAAAAGTGTTAGAAATTTTGCCTTTGTTTATAAGAAATAACACCTTGAAGCTTGGTCACATTAAGTTGTGGGGAAGATTTTGTGGAGTGTTCTTTATCTTAAATGAAGAGAATACTTGGAGTATACCTGGAGGGTGTTCCTGGGGGTCAATGCCCCTGCGGCTCAGTCCATGACCAGGCCTCACAGAGGATCAGGGCCTGATCAACCAGGCTGTTACTGGTGGCCACACATAAACCAACGTACAAACCACAGCATGGCTGGTTAGGTACTGACTTTAGGTGCCTGTCTAGCTCCCTCTTGAAGACACCCAGGGGGTCTATTGGTAATCCCCCTTATGTATACTGGGAGGCAGTTAAACAGTCTTGGGCCCCTGACACTTATGATGTCTTTTAGTGTACTCATGCTGTGGCTAGCTTTTATTCCAAGGCTGAGTTCCTTCAAGGAGGAGTATAGTGCCTTTATGCTGGCAAAAGACTTTTGATCCAAAGAATTGGAGTTACCCTCTCCTTGGAACAAACCAGTATTGCTATATAATCATGCTTTCCCATGATTATACAGTAAAAATAATCTAAGGAAAGATATAGCATGTTAATATTTTGATGTACTATACTGATTATACCATAAAAATTTTGTTTGGGACTTAACCAAACAAAACAAACAGTATACAAAATGTTGTTTTACATGTAATAAAATATTGTTAAGCACATATTCCAAACATGAAACTGTTTCATTCACTTGGTATGTTGTGCTGTTTGTCAGTGACATTTTGTGTTAAAAATATTAATATTTTGATTATAATGTAAATATGATTATAGTACATATATTTCTTTGATTTTGAGACTGATTATCCTTAGTTTACATACAGTGGAAACCCGGTGTTCGTCCTGCTCCAAACTCGCCCTTTTATTTAAGTGTATTTTTTTAAATGCTTTTGTAAGTGCATTTTTGGGGTCTAAAAGGACTAGTCTACTTTACATTATTCCTTATGGGAATAAATTCGTTTGGTAATGGCACTTGAACAGCATTCTGGAATAAAAAATCACGAAAACCGGGGATCCACTGTATTTCATTTGCTGTAGTATGAGCTACAAGAAAAGTTGTTGGTAAGTAGTTAAGTACTGTAGTGTATAAAGTTGTTGGTAAGTAACAATATTGTACTGAATAAGGTATGAAGCTGTTATTCAAGCACATTAAACTTACGAAAAAAAAAATCAGTCATTATATCTGTTAGTCCAGAAGTCCATTGATATCATAACCCAACTGCTCACCAAGCTTTATTTGTTGGGCTTAATGACCAGCAATCTGTATAAAGGTCATTAGCCCAGGGGTACAGGGGTACTTTTTTTATTATTCTAACACAGGGGGTCACCTGACAACTAGGAAGAGACAAGGATGAAATAAACCCCCACTTTACAGTGCTTCGCTTTTCAGCATTTCATCAATGTGGCGGTTGTCAATTATACCCATTCTTCATTTATTCAGACTTTCTACAATAAATATATTCACCACTCATTATAAGCTAAGGACAAAAATATTTTAGGGTAAGTAATGTGTGTACTGTGTATGCATTTTGTAGGCCTAGATTTATTGCTCACTTAATGTATGATAGTGTAAGCATGTTATTAGGTTTTTTGTGCATTCAAAAGTGAGAGAGAAAAAAAAAAAAAGAAGAGGAGGAGGAGATGTTTCACTTTACAGCGGCAGCCAGGAACCTAACCTGCTGTATAAGTGGGTCCCTCCTGTATACCTGAGTGTAAGGTACCATAGTTTGAGTATGTAGCGTGATTGTCAGTGCAGGTTTTCACTGTCTCATAAAGAGTTTACCTAAAAAAAAACTATGACCATATAGAGGAAAAGAATGATGCTGTGTGTGTGTGTGTGTGTGATAGAGTAGGAAAAAAACATTCAACTGGATAGAGTGAGGAAAATTGTGATGGACCATTAGAGGTAAATAATTTTGTGATGGAGAATAAGAGGAACATTAACTTGTTTGATGGAGCATGGAAGGACAACCATCTTGTGATAGAGCATGAGAGGACAACCATATGATGGAGCATGGGAGGACAACTGTGCTCTGATGGAATATTGTGGAAAAATTTTCCAGTGATTGAAGTATGGCAAACAAAATTGTTGATTACGACAGGAAAACCATCCTATATGCCAGAGTATGACAGGAAAACCATCCTATATGCTGGAGTATGACAGGAAAACCATCTTATATGCCAGAGTATGACAGGAAAACCATCCTATATGCTGGAGTATGACAGGAAAACCATCCTATATGCCAGAGTATGACAGGAAAATTATCCTATATGCTGGAGTATGACAGGAAAACCATTTTATATGCCAGAGTATGACAGGAAAACCATCCTATATGCTGGAGTATGACAGGAAAACCATCCTATATGCTGGAGTATGACAGCAAAATTATCCTATATGCTGGAGTATGACAGAAAAATCATCCTATATGCTGGAGCATGACAGGAAAACCATCCTATATGCCAGAGTATGACAGGAAAACCATCCTATATGCTGGAGTATAACAGGAAAACCATCCTATATGCTGGAGTATGACAGGAAAACCATCCTATATGCTGGAGTATGACAGGAAAACCATCCTATATGCTGGAGTATGACAGGAAAACCATCCTATATGCTGGAGTATGACAGGAAAACCATTCTATATGCTGGAGTATGACAGGAAAACCATCCTATATGCTGGGATATGACAGGAAAACCATCCTATATGTATGCCAAAGAATAACTGAAAAACCATCATATATGCTGGAGTATAACATCATTATCACATTCATGGGGAACATTAAACTCTTAAGGGCCATACAGTGCCTAGGGGGAAAAAGGAGACATTCAGGTTTGATCCAAGGAATAGGCGGGCAGGTCCACTTTCTTAATGGGCAGAGTTTAATAGTAAACCATCCTCTATAATGAAGTATGACAGTAAGCCATCCTCTATAACGAAGTATGACAGTAACCCATAATCTATAACGAAGTATAACAGTAAACCATCTTTTATAATGAAGTATGACAGTAAACTCTTTTATAAGGAAGTATGACAGTAAACCATCTTTTATCATGAAGTATGACAGTAAACCATCCTATATAATGAAGTATGACAGTAAACCATCTTTTATAATGAAGTATGACAGTAAACCATCCTCTATAACGAAGTATGCCAGTAAACCATCTTTTATAATGAAGTACATATGACAGTAAACATCTATAATGATGTATGACAGTAAACCATCTTCTATAATGATGTATGACAGTAAACCATCTTCTATAATGATGTATGACAGTAAACCATCTTCTATAATGATGTATGACAGTAAACCATCTTCTATAATGTATGAAAGTAAACCATCTTCTATAATGATGTATGACAGTAAACCATCTTCTATAATGATGTATGACAGTAAACCATCTTTATAATGATGTATGACAGTAAACCATCTTCTATAATGATGTATGACAGTAAACTATCTTCTATAATGATGTATGACAGTAAACCATCTTCTATAATGATGTATGACAGTAAACCATCTTCTATAATGATGTATGACAGTAACCATCTTCTATAATGATGTATGACAGTAGACCATCTTCTATAATGATGTATGACAGTAAACCATCTTCTATAATGATGTATGCCAGTAAACCATCTTCTGTAATGATGTATGACAGTAAACTGTCTTCTATAATGATGTATGACAGTAAACCATTTTCTATAATGATGTATGACAGTAAACCGTCTTCTATAATGATGTATGACAGTAAACCGTCTTCTATAATGATGTATGACAGTAAACCATCTTCTATAATGATGTATGACAATAAACCATCTTCTATAATGATGTATGACAGTAAACCATCTTCTATAATGATGTATGACAGTAATTCATCTTCTATAATGATGTATGACAGTAAACCAATTCTATAATGATGTATGACAGTAAACCATCTTCTATAATGATGTATGACAGTAAACCATCTTCTATAATGATGTATGACAGTAAACCATCTTATATAATGATGTATGACAGTAAACCATCTTCTATAATGATGTATGACAGTAAACCATCTTCTATAATGATGTATGACAGTAAACCATCTTCTATAATGATGTATGACAGTAAACCATCTTCTATAATGATGTATGACAGTAAACCATCTTCTATAATGATGTATGACAGTAAACCATCTTCTATAATGATGTATGACAGTAAACCATCTTTAATGATGTATGACAGTAAACCATCTTCTATAATGATGTATGACAGTAAACCATCTTCTATAATGAAGTATAACAGGAAAGGATGCAGAAGTCATAGTTCTTGATCTAACTTTGCACAATGTCATATACATAGATCGGAATATATAATTTTGATAATACTACAAAAATATATCTATAATATATCTATAATAATAATAATAATAATAAATTTATTGTCTGCAGTATACAGGTAATGTAGTTTACATGTAATAAAGTATTGCTAGGCACATGAGAGGCTCTTGATTTGAGGAATTAGACCTGTGTTCCCCTTCCTTGGATCGAACCTCAATGCTTCCCATTCCCTCAAGCACGGTTTAATCCCTACGAGTTTAGTGTTCCCTCATGAATGAAAAGTAGAATATTCATGCATTCTATTTTGTGGCTGAAGTGTTTTTAATTACTTTTCCGAGGCTATGGTCCCTACTTCTGCACCTCCATCACCATCCCATCTTAGTATATATATAAACCTGGAGGGGGTTTCGGGGGTGAACGCCCCCGCGACCTCGTCCATGACCAGGCCTCGTGGTGGATCAGGACCTGATCAACCAGTTACTGCTGGTCGTAAGTAAACCCACGTACGAACCACAGCCCGGCTGGTCAGGTACTATAGATGTCTGTCTAGTGCCTTCTTGAAGAAAGCCAGAGGTCTATTGGTGATGCCCCTTATGTATGCTGGGAGGCAGTTGAAGTCTTGGGCCCCTGACACTTAATAATAATAATAATAATAATAATAATAATAATAATAATAATCATAATACTTTATTTAGACATGGTACAATGATACACAGTTGGGTAGACATGATACATAGATATTAATGAGATGTACATGCCAAAAGCCCCTAATATGATGTGCATTGTGTCTTCTCTTAGGGTATTCGTGGCACCCCTGCTTTTCATTGGGGGGGGGGGTGGATGTTGCATCTCCTGCCGAGTCTTTTGCTTTCGTAGGGAGTGATTTTTGTGTGCAAATTTGGAACTAGTCACTCTAGGATTTTCCAAGTGTATAATATCATGTATCTTTCTCGCCTGTGTTCCAGGGAGTACAAATCGAGGGACTTCAACTGTTCCCAGTAATTTAGGTGCTTTATCGTACTTATACGTGTCGTGAAGTTCTCTGTATATTCTAAAGGTCTGCAATTTTGCCTACCTTGAAAGGGCCGTTAGTGTACAGCAATATTCCAGCCCAGAGAGAACAAACAATTTGAAGAGAATCATTATGGTCTTGGCATCTCTAGTTTTGAAGGTTCTCATTATCCATCTTATCATTTTCCTAGCAGATGTGGTAGATACATTGTTGTGATCTTTGAAAGTGAGAGTCCCTGACATTATCACTCCCAGGTCCTTCACATTAGTTTTTCGCTCTATTGTGTGGCTGGAATTTGTTATATATATATATATATATATATATATATATATATATATATATATATATATATATATATATATATTGATAGATAGATAGGAGGTACCACCTCTGGAACTGTCCTGGGGACCCTTATCCTCAGAGAAAAGAATAAACTTGCTTCAGGGAAAACTCAAGGTTCGGTTCTCCCTGAAGCTGTTTGAAAATTTTCTCCCACCACCCCCTATATTTGAGATATGCTTTATTTAAAGACAAAATACATTGACAAAAATACAATAGGGAGTAAAACAACACAGATAACAACTCAGAGCTACATCTCAAATACTGCCTCACGAGTGTTAGACCTAGAGCGAGACAGACGGTGTGGCTGGACTCTCCTTCACTTACTGTAAATATACCGTAACCATCCAACAAGGAGTATCTTTGACCTCCTATATATCTCTCTCAAGACCCACACGACACAGGCATTTCCCCTCTGGATCGCAACACTGAGTCTCTGAAAGAGGAAGCTAGCCGCCCTGTGGTCCTTGGTTTGTGTGTTGAGTTTTTCATCAGAATCAAGATTCCATGATGTTGCAGTGTCTGACAAGTTGTACAAGAATGGTATACAATACCGACAAGATGAAATTAAGACACATGTGCAACATCTGGGTATCTTTATTGTAGACGTTTCGCCCTCCAGTGGCTTTATCTGCTACACGTCCCTTTCTACCTGACGTCAGTATATAAGCGCCAGCCTCCTTGCCTATGCTCCAGAAACTCAACGACTTCGGTGCTGTTCACGCCAACTCCAAGGCCGAGGGACTGATTACCTCATCTTTTGTATATAGTTCTCCTGTCTTCAAACAATGTCCTAGAATTTGTATTGATAAAGCCACTGGATGGCAAAACGTCTACAATAAAGATACCCAGATGTTGCACATGTGTCTTAATTTCATCTTGTCGGTATTGTATACCATTCTTGTACAACTATGTATTTAGTTTTGTAGGTAAGGTTAAGTACTATGTATTTAGTTTTGTAGGTAAGGTTAAGTACTATGTATTTAGTTTTGGGTGAGTCTACCTGGAATCTACCTGGAGAGAATTCCAGGGGTCAACGCTCCCGCGGCCCGGTCTGTGACCAGGCCTCCTGTTGGACCAGAGCCTGATCAACCAGGCTATTACTGCTGGCCGCACGCAGTCCAACGTACGAACCACAGCCTGGCTGGTCAGGTACCGACTTTAGGTGCCTGTCCAGTGCCTGCTTGAAGACAGCCAGGGGTTTGTTGGTAATCCCCCTGATGTATGCTGGGAGGCAGTTGAACAATCTTGGGCCCCTGACACTTATTGTCTTGTCCCTCAACGTGCTAGTGGCACCCCTGCTCTTCATTGGGGGGACGTTACAGCCTGCCGAGTCTTTTGCTTTCGTAGGGAGTGATTTTTGTGTGCAAGTTTGGTACTAAGCCCTCGAGTAAGTGGTTTTTAAGAAGAGTCTTGAATTGATGTACAGACATGGTTTCTTTGGTATTCACAGGTAATGAATTCCAGATTTTTGGGCCTTTTATGTGCATTGAGTTTTTACATAGTGTGAGATGGACCCGGGGAACATCAAAGAGTGATCTGTGTCTTGTGTTATGGTCGTGTGTCCTGTTAAGGTTGGTATGGAGAAGTTTGAGTGGAGGGTTTATATTTGCGTTTAGTGTTCTATGTACTATGTAGTAGGCACAAAATAAATAAATAAATAATATATATATATATATATATATATATATATATATATATATATATATATATATATATATATATATATATATATATATATATATATATATATATATATATATATATATATATATATATATTTGGTATTTATTGGTACGTTTTAAATTGTATTAATTCTAAATATCTGTCGAATTAATATATAACATGTAGACATTTAATGAACACATTTGATAAATATTAAGGTAAGTCAATAATATTCTCCCGCAATCCATTGCTGATCCCTATCACACAGTACAATACACAAATCACAGTTAGACGAGCAATGGAAAATATTACCTCAGGTCTACGCCAAGAATTTGGTTAATTCATGTTGAAATATTTACCATCGTGCGCCATTTTGCATCATCTGAAAATCTGTTTGTTTGTGAGAGGACCGTCTCCCGCCGCTCTTACACCACCTTTACCTGCAATTACTGGCTTCCCCTTAGTGTGCTCCCTTGTTATACATGTGTAGCAGGTCGCGCCAGTGTCTGGAGAGCCGGATATAACGCAGATGTGGGGGGAAATAGGCAGTAATTGCGGTAAAACACCGTGAAAAGTGACACACCTAGCACCACCTGAAGGGCGTATTACTATTTAAGTCTCGTCTTCTAGCTAACTCGTTATACTTCTTTTAAGTAAGAGTATGATAAGTTACATCTAAATTGTCTTCTTGGCAGAGAAACAGTACAGTAATATGAGCAGGATTTTCATATCAAGGTAAAGTATTAGTAAAAATAATAAGACTTAAATAATGATAATCTTTTGTGCTATTTATGTACCGTCAAATACTTTTATTTTTAATTATGTATAGTAAAGAGTTTTTTGGAGATCATAATAATATATATTTTTAACGATACTGGACTATAAAAACTATATATCGATGATCCTAGACTAAAAACTATATATTTATGATCCTAGACTAAAAACTATATATCTATGATCCTGGACTATAAAAACTATATATTTATGATCCTAGATTAGAAACTATATATTTATGATCCTAGACCAAATACTATATTTATGATCCTAGACCAAAAACTATATTTATGATCCTAGACTAAATACTATATATATGATCCTAGACTAAATACTATATATATGGTTCTGGACGTTAAAAACTATACATCTATGATCCTGGACTATAAAAACTATACATCTATGATCCTGGACTATAAAAACTATATATCTATGATCCTGGACTATAAAAACTATATCTATGATCCTGGACTATAAAAACTATATCTATGATCCTGGACTATAAAAACTACAGTGGACCCGCGAGTTTCGTAAAAACTTCACTCCTGAAGTCTGCTCAAGTGCCATTACCGAACGAATTTACTCCCTTAAGGAAAAATTTCACGTAGGTTAGTCTATTTCAGACCCCCAAAAATACACTTCCACAAGAACTTACAAAATTATACCTGCATAATTGCACGATTTCCGGGGTATTCGTTAACCGAGGGTCCACTGTATATCTATGATCCTGGACTATAAAAACTATATCTATGATCCTGGACTATAAAAACTATATATCAATGATCCTCAACTATAAAAACTATACTATCTATGATCCTGGACTATAAAAATGATATATCTATGGTTCTGGACTATAAAAATTATATGTATCCTTGATCTCAATTAATTTTAGTAAACATTTCCATTTAGCTATTTCTATTTTTATATTTGTAATACCAATACTGTTGTTTTAGACTGCATATGTGAACTTTGCTGCACGAGTGAGTTCATGGATGGTACCAAGTCGTTGAAGTCAAGAAAAATTTGATATTTTTCTATGGTGCTGACAAAGTTTTTTATAATTAAAATAAAAATTTGTTTTTAAAACATTAAATTACAGTAAATGGATTTGTAGGGTTTGGTTATGAGAACACATGATGTACATTAAAAAAAAAAAAGACATGCGAAGCTTTTTGGGTAAACATTATAAATCTTACAAGTTACTTAATTCTAGTTTTAGTATATGAATTTAGGCAGGGTGTGATAGTATTATACAGCATGTATATATATATATATCAATTTAGTAAACCTGTAGGCAAGCAGTTACCTAATACAGTATATATATAACCTAGCCCAAACTGTAATTATGTTGTTGAATAACTTGTGGTTATATCGTAACCAGTTGTTCAACCTGGAGCCCGGATAACTTGATGTCAGTGATTTGAAAAGTTAGCGACTGCTGGATACCGCTTAAAAAAGAAACAAAAGACCTCGGTTTAAATAAATTGTACTATTTAACCTTATAGGGTTATGTTAAATCTTAATAATTTACCCTCACTTTACATATAATATTCATGTGTTTAGCGTAATTGTTGTAGAAATTAAAAACAGCAGTGTTAAAAAATAAGGATATTTAACAAGGTCACAAACTTAAAAAACCATTGATGTTAATGAATTATCTGGGCAACAGGTTTGATGACTTGTTAAATGTAACCCTCAGTTATACAACATAATTTAGGTTTAGGTTAGGGTAGGTTATCTTTTATTGGTGCCTGGTAATAGTTATACTAGATTTATATACAGTACTGTGTATCATTAGTGGAAGAGCCTGTCATCAGTAGGAAAATATTGGAAAATTATCCTGACCGATTGATGGCTTGGTCTAATTTCTTTTTGTTTTTTTTTTGCTTATTATAAGGCTTTTATAATTGACTAAAAGATGCACCTGTGCTACATATGTAAAAGTAATTATAAGAGATTTAACCATTGTGTGACATCTGCTCTCCTAGTGGCATATCAAGCACATAGTAAGTACATAGGCAGTAAATTGACAAGGGAGAAAGAGGAAGCTGCTGCTGAATGGCTGACACAAGTCAATGAAGATTTCTTTTTTTTTTTTTTTGTTCTGCCTCTTCTTGCTTTCTCCATTGGTGAGGAAGATATGTATGTACCCCAAATCAATACTGATGCCAAGTGGTGGAAACTTGTGAAAACAAAAGCAGAAAAATCTACCCCCTCTGGTTTCAGTTGAATGTTGTTTTTCATGCTTGAATTAGCTGTCCAGCAAACTCTGCTTCAGTTCACTACTTTTGGGAAATATTTTACCAAATTAAGAAACAGATTATGTAATGAAAGGACAGAGAGATAAGATTTTGTTTGGATTTTTAACCCCGGAGGGTTAGCCATCCAGGATAACCCAAGAAAGGCAGTGTGTCATCGAGGGACTGTCTGTCTTATTTCCATTGGGGTCCACAATATTGTCCCCCAGGATGAGACCCACACCAGTCGACTAACACCCAGATACCTACTTTCTTGCTAGGTGAACAGGACAACAGGTGTAAGGAAACAAGCTAAATGGTTCCACCCTTGCTGGGGATAGAACCATGGACACTCAACATGTGAAGTGAGAGCATTGCCTACCAGGCCACAGACCACTGCACAGTATTAATATACTATACAGTAACAGTACAGTATTTTTATAAAATACTATATTTTTGACTAATCTATTTAAGCCCTTAATAAATACGAGCTAAATTACTTTTAATTCTTTATATCCAGACCATGATAAATAATAGCTTTTTGAGTTAAGGTGCTAGGTCAGGCCTGAGCTTCTTAAACTAAAATACCGGCCCAGGCAGGTAAGTGGGTAGTTACCCAGGGAGCTACCCACGACAACCCTGCTCAATACAGTATATAAATCTAAAAGCTTATTTTCAAGGTAGTACTTAAAGTAAAACTAAATCTGAAAGTCATTATAGTATAAACATGAAAACTATGTCAGAAATGCAATAAATACTGAGATAGATAGTGATAACATTCCAGGGGGGAAACAATTGTACGTATTAGTTTTTTATACTATGAGATAATATCACATAGATGAAGTAAAATCTACTTACAGTACTTTGGCTCTACAAGTTGAAGTTGATTCTGTTGTGTTCATGGCATACAGTACAGAAACATTATTGAGTAGGAAAGCTTGTTATATGGTTGAGTTTGCATTGAAGCTTGCTTAAAGCAAATTCAAAATTCAAATTAAAAAATTTATTTCATTGCATGTGTAGTTTACATGTAAAATATTGTTAAGCACAAAGAAAGCCACTAACATGCATGAACATTTCAGACAGGTGTAGTAAAGCATAAGTCACAATATCATGGCTGGAACAATTCACAAATAACCTTGACTTGGACCACTGACTTGTTAGTGGTCTAAGATATGTTGTCATTACTTGATGAATTGCCTTACTTTACATAGCTTGAAGTGGTTTTTATGGTATAATGTTAGTGCATTCAAAGCTCTTATTATGTCACACTATTCAATTGAAGAGTTTTGCAAAACTATTGTATGTACTTTAAATTTTTGAAACTATACCCCTCGTATGTATTTATGCAAATGCAGTAGTTTCACTGTTCACAGCAGAATGAAAGTTCTGATGTATGCTAAAAGCAAATCTAATAGCTTAACTTAGCAAAAAGTTACAGTATATCATCCAGTCAGAGAACTTGTCTCCTTTGGAGTTTCTTTATTGTATGTCAACTTGATATGATATTCACTTCCTTGTAATTTTTTAAATGTATATATTTTGCCATCATTATTAGTCATAAATATGTTTTATTTGTTTTTCTGACCAGATGTATTGTCATCTCTTAGATTTGTATTTTAGATAGCTAAGTTTTCTTTAATTAAATACTTATAATAATATTAATTTTTAAGTAATACAGTATTTTTTTTTTTTTTACTTCAGGTGAAAGATGTTTTGGAAGTACAATTTTGGCTCCTCTGCTCAGATTGAAACTCTTCTACAAAAGGAAGTAAGTACCTTACAGGATTTAGTATTTGTACAGTACAATAATTGTATGTTTTTAACATTCCGGTTGTCTCCCACCGAGTTAAGATGATCTGACGAAGAACAACACGCTTTCACTTACACTCGTTTAGTCACTGTCTTACTAGAAGGGGGATCTTGTTATATATATAGATTTGTGGCACTGTATGTATTGTACTGTGTTATCATTATACGTATTTATTTTTTATTAACGCATCGGCCGATTTCCACCAAAGCAGGGTGGCCTGAAAAAGAAAACTTTCATAATTATTCACTCCATCACTGTCTTGCCAGAGGGGTGCTTTACACTACAGTTATAAAACTGCAACATTAACATCATTTCTATATTTTCAGGATGTTACGCTTTCGGAGCTCATGGATGAGGATGAACTCCTCCAAGAATGTAAAGCACAAAATAGAAAACTTATTGACTTGTAAGTGTAAATATTGTAAATTTTTGTAGTTATCTAGATATAAAATCATTATTATTGATGAACCTGCAAAATATTGATAATGTTCAGTAAATGTGTATAACATATTTTTTCAGTCTGACTCGAGCAGAGATCCTTGATGAGTTGGTGTGTTTGGTGGTGAATGAGCCAGCCATGGATGGGGAGCTGCAGATGCGATTCAAATATGCTAACTTGGCTGCTGAGCTACTAACAGCAGATGTTCCGGCAATCATAGACAAGTTGGTTGCATCTACCAACCTTTTAGATATCTTGTACAAGTGAGTTTTGTTTTTGCTTGTTGGTCTGTGTGACAGACTGTAGAATATCCTAATGAGTTTTATTTTTTCTGTAATCTGTTTTTTTAGTCTCTTCTGGTATTTCATATGTTAATCCCCTTTGTTTACACTGTATCTCTACACAGATTCAGGTGAACATGAATATTGAGGATGTTTTTGTTTCTGGGTTCTCTTTAGGTCTTAGTTTTCATTGCTATTCAGGATTCTGAAGATGTAGAGAGAACAGTAAAATGTGTGTGTATGTAGCAAGTACATGTAGGTTTAGATATTTAAATAAGGCATGTATTGACTAAAGCCTGATGTGATTCTGATGACTGCCTTTTGCTTAGTATTGGGTGGTTAAGTTAGTGTGCTGCTGTTGTTTCTCATTAACATACATTGTACCACTTAAGAGCAATGGATGGTGGAGTTTAAGTATAGGGTGAGCGGTGTGGTATGGGGTACAAAGTAGCATATTTTATGTATACCTTCAGATTTTTATATTTTCTTTCATATAGTTTATGCTTAGTATAGGTTTGAATTCCAGTTTTTGGTGTATAGATAGTAAATTGCATTTATCAGTAATTTCTATAATGCTGTTATTAATTAGAATTTCATGAAAAGTATGAAAGAAAGGAACTCATTCACACTTTTTGTGATTGTAACCATACTGTTTGACTAGCTAACACACTTTTTCTCTCATCTGGTGCTTTATCAAGTGTTAGAATGTAGACCAAGTGGTCATTATAAATTGTATGTACATATGGGATGATGAGTATTTAGTGGCAATGGTACCTGACTGTCCATCTAATGTATGAAACTGAGAAACATATCCTCCTCTCAAGGTGTGCAGTAATTTTTGTTTGTGAAAGTAAAGATCCCCAGAGTCAAATAAAAGAAAGGGAATTTAAGTATCTTTTATATATGAGCGTGTTAGATAGGAGTGAATGGCAACGAATGGTTTTTGGGACCTGATGAGCTGTTGGAGTGTGAGCAGGATAATATTTTGTGAAGGGACTCAGGGAACCTGGTTAGCCGGACTTGAGTCCTGGAAATGGGAAGTACAATGCCTGCACTTTAAAGGAGGGGTTTGGGATATTGGCAGTTTGGAGGGACTTCTATACTGTCATATCTGAGTGCCTCTGCAGAGACAGTGATTATGTATGAGTGATGGTGAAAGTGCTGAATGATGATGAAAGTATTTTTCTTTCTTTATGGGTCACCCTGCCTCGGTGGGAAACGGCCGGTTTGTTGAAAGAAGAATATGTATATATATATACATAAATACAGAGCATGTTTTTACAACTGCTTAGTAGATCATGGTGAAAATTAGGTTAGTTTCTTGTTAAAAATTTTTCACACCCTCCATAATTTTATAAACCATTGATTAGAGGTTATGCTTGAGCTGTGTAGGTATTCTCAATCTTTCCTGTGGAAAAATGTCATGGTTGGGCCATTTGGTATTGGCTTGAGAATATATGCTGATGTGTGTGTATTCCTCAATATTTCAATATCTTTCTTTATAGTGATAGCTATATTACATTTGATTTGCTCCATATCACATGCAAAAGGAAATACAGATTATAGGAGAATTGATGTAATGTTTACTTTTAATATTTTTATTCCTTGCAGATTCCTCAAGAAGGAAAAACCCCTTAATCCTCTGTTGGCATCATTTTTCTCAAAAGTTCTGGGCATGTTGGTGCAGAGACGCTCAGAGCAGGTGAGTTTGTTCCTACAGAGAAACACTACACCGCTACTGTGGCTCTGGGGACAGTCACATTAATTAGGAATATTATGTCAACTTTCACTTTTTGAGCTTAAGGGTTAAAGTAATTACTATAAGAGTACAATATCTGATAAGGTTTTGCACATTCATAACTTATGCCTAACTATTAAGCTCTAAAATGAATTTGTCAGTATTAGTGTCAGCATGACATTGCACAGTTCAGTAAATCTCCCAAAGTTGTTTATTATAGTTATGTTTTTGAGATTAAATGATAACTTTTTGTAAAAAAAATGGAACCTACTAGTAGATGTAGTTAACTGAGTAAACATGATCTTGGGCATAAATTTTGTTCTAGTTTGTGGGTGTATTTTAAATATGTAGTAGTAAGTGTATGTTGATGAGTAGTCTGCTGCAGGAGTGGTTGTTTAAAGGTAGATGGCAAAGAAAATAATAAGGAAGGTGCTGTCAAAGACATAATGTGATTTTTCAATGTATGAGAATTGCCATGAAAAACTAATAATATCCAGATGTGTCTGTCATGTCACATGACAGATCAACATGGATATATGTCAGGTTGCATGGCAGGACAATATTGACCTATGTCAGGTCACAATACATCAGGCATCATCTTCTTTGTCTTGTAATTACACTATTGACTTTGTGTGGGACACCCTCATAGGTTCAGATCCTACCTTTTAACTTTTAACTGAATGACCTAATATAGCTGTCATATTCAATTTTTTGTCTGTTTGAAGTCAGTTTCCACTGTGTCATTGCTCAGTTTATTCCATTTATTTACAGTAGTTTTTGTCTAAGGGCAATGTGTGGTGTAAATAATATACAGAGAATTCGTAGTGTGGAAATTAGGATGAGGTGTAGTTACTAAATAATATTCAGAGGGCTGAAGTGGGGTTGTTGAGGTGGTTTGGTCATTGAGAGAGGATGGAAGAGAATAGGATGACTTGGAGGGTGTAAAAATCTGTAGTGGAGGGGTAGGGATATCCTAGGAAAGGATGGAGGGAGGGGGTAAAAGGTTTTGTGTGAAAGGGGGCTTGGACATGCAGCAGGCATGTGTGAGTGTATTTGATAGCAGTGAATGGAGATGAATGGTTTTTGGGACCTGACGAGCTGTTGGAGTGTGAACAGGGTAATATTTTGTGAAGGGATTCAAGGAAACCGGTTAGCCAGACTTGAGTCCTGGAGGTGGGAAGTACAATGCCTGCACTTTAAAGGAGGGGTTTGGGATATTGGCTATTTGGAGCGACATGTAAACTGTTGTATCTGAGCGCCTCTGCAAAGCCAGTGATTGTGTGAATGATGGAGGCCAGGGTTCAAATCCCTCCTCAGTGCTTTCTGATTGGTTATTTTATTCAAAAGGGTTGTGAAATTTCAGTGTATAATTACTGGAAGTGGTGTTGGAAGTGGACTAAGTTTTTTAAATGACTTGAGTGATAAGGGGTAATTTGCAAAAACGTGGTGTAATTTTTTGTGTTAATCGGAGGAAGGAGATGAGTTCTAGTTCTTGGTTCTTTTGCTTTAAGTTTACCTCAACTGGTGTGAAATAACTATCATGTATACTATTGAATATCTTGTATGAAATCTGGTTCCACAGTGTCATTATCGAGTTTATTAAACTATTAACAACTCAAAAGCTGAAAATTTTTGGCTATTCCTGTGGCTCATGTGGGTAACTTTCTTGTCCATTCCCTCTTGTAAATTGTTCTTAGGTAAGGAACCTATTCTTGTCTAACCTGTCCATGTCTGAGTATCTTTTGTGTTGTGATGATACCCTTTCTTGTTCTATTTTCTTCAGAGGAAGGCTTAGTTCTCGCACCATCCAGCATATCTCATTCCTCTCATCTGGTCACATCAGGTGCTTACCAAACCAGCTCTTAAAAGTATGAGGATCACAGACATGTTTATGGTGTGGGTGATAGTGTGATAGAATTTCATGCTCAAGGCTCAGGATCTGATAGCCCTCATGTGCTCTTCCTAACAGTTTGTTCACAGGATTGCAAGATTTAATGTGTATTTACAAGTAGTAGTATAATTTAGGGGTGGTTTGGGTTATCAGGACTTAACTAGACATATATGCAATGCACAGTATGGTGGAATCTCCTATTTTTATTGCATATTTGTTGTAGCAGGCAGGGCTATGATCATGATGTCCAGTCTATTTAATTTTCATATTTTTAGTGCCTGCACTGGAGGTTGGGTTGGGGATATTACAGTTTGTGATGTCTGTACTCTTCTGGAGAAGCAGCCATTGAATGAATAATGGTGAATGTGTTTTCTTTTTGGGTCACCCCATCGTGGTGAATGGGCGATGCAAAAAAAAAAAACCCTGACAATTAGAGGTGTGCCCAAATATAGTAAAAAATGATTTTGCATGTGATACTAATTTTGGGAGTTTTACTGTATGAATCTATGAAACTCTTAATTATGTATATCTAAAAATATGCTGGAGGGAAGTCTTACTATAAAACACTTATCACTACTCTGGCTGCCTGCAATTCTGTCAGTAAATATATTTTGTTTGCTGATTTTTCTGAAAGTTTCAAAATTTGCAATGACACATATGGGAAAATCATTTTTTTTTTTGTAGTTACCACTGTAAAATTTTATTGTAAAAGCACGTTGCTCAGATATATATTGAAACTTTAGAGGAAGCAGTTATGCTTTTACTCAAAAGGTTTGAAGAAATCTTATGAGTGGTTTAACCATGTTATGTATCCACTTACGTAACATAGCTAGTACCTGTACAGGTTTTGTTTCCCACAGTAATATAAAAATAATAAGTTTAGCGGGTTTTATTTTGTCAAAGCACGACTCTTGAGCTTTGTGGTAAATTTAATAATTAAAACTAATTGAGCCTAGGTAAAGATTGCCATGCTTGAAGCATGTTTAGTGAGACTGATTACTTCCTGCGAGTCTTAGTAAATAAAATACTTTCACTTAGCAGAGTTTCACAGTTCTTTAAAAAAATTATTTTAATAGTGATGCAGATTAAAACTCTCAAATATAAATTTGAAGTGTAAGTGTTTTATTGTATAACTTTTCATCTAGAACAAATGTCATTTTAGCAATTAGTGTTTGGTACATTAAATAGCTTATATTTTAGAATAGATGAAATTTAGTGAAGATGGAGGTTCCTGTTGATACTAAGAGGAATAGACAAATAGGTTCACTACACAAGTTGTTCCCCAGACCACAGTTGCTGGACAGTATTAAAGCATGCAACTCTTCAGTCTTGGCAGATCATGGGGTGAGTTGCTTGGTGAAGTTTCCTACACAAACTATTTACTACTGCATATGGAATGTTCTGCTCAAAATACTACAAACAAACTGATTTGTTTCCCTTAATGACCCTAGTGCAGCCGATAGGCTTTAAAACTGACAAGTTTGTAATTAAGCATCATTTCTGATGAGGAATATAAAGATAATTTTACTTAGAATTATTAAATGAATATTATAGTTTTGACTTGCATATTTTGACTCAAGATCTATCTAATCTATTCAGACAAGTAATTTATTAAGAAATGATTTGTGAAGACATTTTGTATTAACATTTTGAAAAAGAGTTGCACGGATTAAATCGGAAATACGGTATACACATATTTTGCATTTGAAACGTAATGGTTTATCAGTTTGTCTGCATCCTAGCAAAAGATAAAATAAAAAAAAATTGTATACACTGTAATGCAGTAAATCCTCCATGTTTTATGGGAGTTACATGTCTCCGGATGTTGTAAATATAGAATTGGCAAATGCTGATACTTTGGCTCATTGGGGAAAAGGGAAGTTGCTGGTAGGTGCCTGGGTCATGCTAAGAATAAAAAAGACATTGATAATGTTTATGAACTGCAATTTATTCCTACTTAAACATGAATTATAATTACAATCTTTAATTAAAATATTATTCTACAGTGCAGTGTTATTTATATAAACTTGCACATTAAAGTGAGAAATAGATTGCATTTTGTACTCTTAACTGTGGCCTTGATTAAACATCACATATATCAAGTTTGCTGGTGGTTGGAGGAAGGAGAAAATGGTGTAGCAGATTTGTGAATGTGGGATTGGTATAAATTTTCATTGAGCAGTTGCAAATAGCAGGATTTTGTTAATGACAAACTGCAAATGTGGAGGGTTTACTGTATTAGTTTTCTTTTGCTTTTTCTGTTGCAAGTTGCATGTTTTTCTCTTCATTTTGCGTTTGTATTTTCATTTTTGTATTTGTGTCAAGTTAAGCCTATTAACTAGAAGTTCACCTTGCATCTTATTCCCACTTTTTTAATCTTTGTACAGTCCCACATATGGAAGAGCAGTTGTGTAACTCACAATGTGTCATGCACATTCTGTCCCTAGATTTCCATTTTTTTTACCTTTCATTAATTCTTATCATTCTTATCCTGTTATACTTTGTGTACAGTAGGGCCCCGCTTTTTGGCGTTCCGTTCATATGGCGAGTTCAAATTATGACCAAAACTTTTGTATACGGCGAGCGTCTTTCAGATACGGTGCGCGCCACCTGGTTTGTTTACATTTTCCGTGAGCACATATCTCTATTATGTAATCATCACTCTTGGGCACATTAAATGTCCAATTTTACTTCAATATAGACATTTTCGTTAATCCATCTATGATATTTTCTTCATAATTAAATAAGAAACACATTACATAGCATATAAACATGCTGTTTATATGCTGTGTAGGTGTGGTTGCCGGGCGGAGGGAAAACATTAAGTAATACTAATAATAATCACTCTTGGGCACATTAAATGTCTTATTTTACGTTAATATAGACATTTTCATTAATCCAGCTATGATATTTTCTTCAAAATTATATAAGAAACACGTTACAAAGCATATAAACATGCTGTTTATATGCTATGGTGTTGCCGGGTGGAGGGAAAACATTACGTAATATTATTAATAATCACTCTTGGGCACACTAAATGTCTTATTTTATGTTAATATAGACATTTTCATTAATTCATCTATGATATTTTCTTCAAAATTATTTAAAAAACACATTACATAACATATAAACATGTTGCATACACCCACAGAATAAAAATTGACAAATATGATATTTGTTTACCAAGCGACTTTGTAGGAGTCGGAAGAATTACGTTTTCTCTAGTCAAACACTGAGGGATAACTGTAGAAAAATATTCCTTTCATATGTCTTCAATCTATATATAGCTATTCATGACCCTTGTGTGTTTAGTGCTTCTTTTTTATTATGATGATAATAATAATAATACTATCATTAACTCTAAAAATAGTGTGTTGCATGAGAATGGTAGTGTTGCTGTTTGTTTATTTTGTACTAACTTGTACACAATGTAAGAGTATTTGTATTGTGAGGTAATTATTATTATAATAAAAAAAATTATTTTGAGGTAAAAGTCTCACAAACTCTTACAAACGTATGTGAATGAACTAAAAGTGGACACGTATTAATCGCATTCATTTCGCCTGACCGAGTGATCGCCCACTACCTGTTCAGTTTGTTTTTTACCTTGTCTGAACTCCGTATCTCGTTCTCTCTCTCATTTACTCTTTCGTTAACTAGTTGGCTCTCATTGACTATGGCGTCTAAGCTTAGTTGTGATAAAAAGAGGAGTCGTAAGCCTCTTACTTTAAGTGCCAAGTTAGAAATGATTAAACTCAGTGAACTGACTTTTTTGGGTTATCCTAGGTTGTCTATGCATATTCTGCTATGTATGATAATCTATGTAACTGTACTTGTGTATACCTGAATAAATTTACTAACAAGGTATATGTTGATCGCTGAGATAGCCATCAAATACAGTTACATATACAGTGGTACCTCGGTTTACGATTTTAATCCGTCAGAGAGGGCATATTTTAAGCCGAAACAATCGTAAAACGAATCAATTTTCCCCATAAGAAATAATGAAATAAATTTAATCCGTCCAAGACTTCCAAAAGTAGTTAAATAAAATATTTTTTAGAACTTTTGGACATTAAATAATACACAATTTAATAAAGAATACATAAATAAACATGCAAATATTATACAATAACATGTCACTTACATTTATTGAAGAGTTGTTGATGTGTGGAGGATGGGAGGAGGGGAGAAGGTGGAGTAGTATGCTAGTGTTTGGAAGGGAATCCCTTCCATTAACACTGCAGGTACCAACTTCTTTTCTGGGGTTACTTCCCTTTTCTTTGAATGCCACTAGGACCAGCTTGGAGTCACTAGACCTCTTTCTAACAACAAATTTGTCCAGGGAGATCTGTGTCTGGCGATTCTTTAACACATCCCTGAAATGACACACCACTGTGTCATTGTACAGGTTGCCAGCACGGCCTGCCACAGGCTTAGCACTAGGATCTTTCCTTGGACCCATGGTAGCTTATTTAGCAGTTGCAAGCACTAAAAACAGTGGAATAATGACAATATACTGGTATGAATGCGTGGGTGTGGGTGGGTGGTCGCTCTCGCTTGTAAACAATAGCACTGACGCTCCCTGGAGTGCGCGCTCAGCTGGGCGCCAGCGGACAGGTCCGACGAATGTCGGTAACCGGCAAACATCGTAAACCACAAACAAATTTCTTACGTTATAAATATCGGTTACCGAAAATAACGTAAGGTGATAACATCGTAAACCGAGGTACCACTGTAGCAGCATATGTGTAGAGAACCCAGGATAACCAAAGAGTGTACTCACCTAATTGTGGTTGCAGGGGTCGAGACTTAGCTCCTGGCCCTGCCTCTTCACTGACTGCTACTAGGTCCCCTCTCTCCCTGCTCCATGATTTTTATCATACCTCGTCTTAAAGCTATGTATGGTTCCTGCCTCCACTACATCACTTGCTAGACTATTCCACTTTATGACTACTCTGTGGCTGAAGAATTGCTTCCTAACATCCGTTTGACTCATCTGAGTCTTCATCTAACACTTGCTAGGAGCTAATGTTGCTGGGGATTGCAAGTTAAAACCTATGATAATTTATCACTCAGAGAATCCTAGGGCCCTAAAGAACTATGCAAAAGGTAGCCTCCCTGTTTATTATAAATCCAATTCGAAAGCTTGGATGACTACAGATCTTTTCATAAATTGGTTCACAGACTATTTTAAGCCAATGTTAATACTTTAAGGCAAGTAATAAGTGTACTCTGTATTTTACTTTTTTTTTTTTTTTTATTGCCTAGTGGTATTGTTGTCTGGCATTTATATGCATTTAGAAGTGGAAAAAAATGGCGTTCTGCTTTTCAGCGATGTCTGCTTTAAGGCACTAGCCTGGAACCTAACCTGCCGTATAAGTGGGGCCCTACTGTATATGTAATAGCTTGTTCAGTATGCTGTCTTTAGGTGTATCCAATTCTATTCTATGCTTCACACTCGCCTTGCATCTGTGTTCATTCAACTTCCTGTTTTGTGTTTTGTATGTTGCATTAAGGTGATTTTGTTTACCGAATTAACGTACAGCATGATTTTCGTTATCTGGTTTTCTGGTATATATTTTCCTCAGTACTGTAAGAGGTTTTCACATGATATGTAGTACTTTATTTTTGCTACGAGGAACTAGTATAAAGTGATCTTTATTCACATGTTAATTTCCCAATTTACATAAGGCTTCTAATAACATTAACTAAGGTTTGAGATGTCTGTCTATCCATCCTGGTATAGATAACCATTTGTTATCATTGGAGTACAGCAGGTAGCTATCTGTCTATTCTTACATTTGGTTCTTCAATCTTTGGGAATCATAAGATGATATGGTCTATCGGGTAGTTTTCACTATAAAGCTGTGAAGAAACCATGAGTTGCTTTGAGGCTCATGGTAATATGTAGTGATTAATGATGTATTATTAAAATACGATGGGGTGAAGGCTTGTGTGGTGGATAGTTTTGTGTCTGTGGTCCCCTTTCATGATGTTGTCCTGAGGGCCGAGTTTTTTTGGACATTTTAATCTATCAATGAATTAATGTGGGTAGCAGCAAGTCTCTGACACAAGACAATTGCAGAGGTCATTGGATTACACAAGGCAGGCCATCAAACGAAGGAAATAGTAGACACCAACAATGTGTGCGAGTATCCAGTGACGACCTGGTTGCGTCATTTCCTTGGGGACAGTGTTCGTGACATGCCCACACCAAAAGCATGTCCAGAGAAGCCCAGTAAAATGCCCCCACTAACATTTACTTTACAAATGTACATATAATTGGTCTGTTATCATTTGCCCAAATCTTTCACTCAGTGTGGTGCAAAGTTTTTATGCAAAACAGTGTTCCTTGCCACACCATGAAATCTGTTGTTCATTGACTTCGTGACTGTGAGGCACCCTTCTTTGATGATTGACTAGGAAACTCCCTTGACGTAAACCTTATTGAGTCATAGGTGATTTTACCCATTGAAATCCTGAAGAATGGGTGTGTATCACTTCCTAGACGGTTGAAGGATTTCCTAAAGTTCAAGGGACGGCCTATTTTGTGGGTGTGATTTTAGAGGGGGACCAACGTATTTTAATGACAAGAAATGTATTAAAAACCTAATAAGGATGAAGGGGAAAAGGGGGTTGTTTGGTATGTATATTCAGGGGTAGTGTAGAAAAAGACAAAATAAAGTACAGTGGAATCTCGGTTTTCGTTTTTAATTCGTTTCAGAGAGTCTGACCAAAACCAAATTCGACAAAAACTAAAGCAATACGTATTTCCTATAAGAAATAATGTAAATCAAATTAATTCATTCCAGACACCCAAAAATATTAACAAATACATTTTTATAGAGAATAACTGTAGTTTTACATACAGAAAACAATGAGAAATAAATATGAAGCTCTAATTTTAATGGATAAATGAACATTTAAGTCAGTTTTACCTTTATTGAAGACTCTTGTTGGCGTATGGAAGATGGCGAGGAGGGGAGAGGGAGGAGAGGTTATCTCTACCACCATCACTACCACCCTCTACCAGAATCACTGCCACCCTCTACCACCATCACAACCACTGCCACCATCACTACCACCCTCTTCCACCATCATTACCACTACCACCCTCTACCACCAACAAAGCCAGACTGACTGAGACTGCATGCTTGGGATGCTTTGTGTGGGCACAGGCAGGTGGACACATTCGGTACTGCGGAGGAAAACCAAAGTGACGAATGAAAACTGGGACAATATTTTGACGAAAAAAGTTGTCGAAAACCAAATTCAACGAATACCAGGGCAAACGAAAACCAAGGTTCCACTGTACCATTGTTGTGTGCACTTGGTTAAAACTTCAGAAAGTTACTTGTGTATTCCAAGGTTTTTTATTGCTCTGTTTGAAGTCATGGTTGGAAATGTGAACTTTAGTGAAGGATATGAAAAATGAACAACAGATTTCATGGTGTGGCAAGGAACACTGTTTTGCATAAAAACTTTGCACCACACTGAGTGAAAGATTTGGGCAAATGATAACAGACCAATTATATGTACATTTGTAAAGTAAATGTTAGTGGGGGCATTTTACTGGGCTTCTCTGGATATGCTTTTGGTGTGGGCATGTCACGAACACTGTCCCCAAGGAAATGACGCAACCAGGTCGTCACTGGATACTCGCACACATTGTTGGTGTCTACTATTTCCTTCGTTTGATGGCCTGCCTTGTGTAATCCAATGACCTCTGCAATTGTCTTGTGTCAGAGACTTGCTGCTACCCACATTAATTCATTAATTCATTAATTCATGTTTTACATGATGGTAGGATTGCTGGTGTCTTTTTTCTGTCTCATAAACATGCAAGATTTCAGGTACGTCTTGCTACTTCTACTTACACTTAGGTCACACTACGCAAACATGTACACGTTTATTGTATGTATACACACTCATCTGAGTTTTCTTTGATTTTATCTTGATAGTTCTTGTTCTTATTGCTTTTCCCTTTCATATCCATGGGGAAGTGGAATAAGAATCTTTCCTCCGTAAGCCATGCGTGTTGTAAAAGTCAACTAAAATGCCGGGAACAATGGGCTAGTAACCCCTTTTCCTGTATAGCTTACTAAAAAGAAGAAGAAGAAAATCGTCAAAGTGGGATGTTTGAATGTGCGTGGATGTTGTGCGAATGATAAGAAAGAGATGATTGTAGATGTTATGAATGAAAAGAAGCTGGATGTCCTGGCTTTAAGTGAGACAAAGCTGAAGGGGGTAGGAGAGTTTCAGTGGGGAGAAATAAATGGGATTAGATCAGGGTTTCAAATAGAGTTAGAGCTAAAGAAGGAGTGGCAATAATGTTGAATAATCAGTTATGGCAGGTAAAGAAGGAATATAAATGTATAAATTCAAGGATTATGTGGAGTAAAATAAAGGTTGGATGTGAAAAGTGGGTTATAGTAAGTGTTTATGCACCTGGAGAAGAGAGAAGTGTAAGAGAGAGAGAGATTTTGGGAAATGTTGAGTGAGTGTGGGGAGTTTTGAACCAAGTGAGAGAGTAATTGTGGTTGGGGATCTTAATGCTAAAGTGGGTAAAAATGTTGTGGATGGAGTAGTAGGTAAATTAGGGTGCCAGGGGTAAATGTAAATGGGGAGACATTAATTGAGCTATGTGTAGAAAGAGGTTTGGTAATAAGTAATACATATTTTATGAAAAAGAGGATAAATAAATATACAAGGTATGATATAGCACGTAAGGAAAGTAGTTTGTTGGATTATGTATTGGTGGATAAAAGGTTGATGAGTAGGCTTCAGGATGTACATGTTTATAGAGGGCAACGGATATATCAGATCATTATTTGGTTGTAGCTACAGTTAGAGTAAAAGGTAGATGGGACAAAAGGAAAATGGCAACAGCAAGTAAGAGAGAGGTAAAAGTGTATAAACTAAGGGAGGAGGAAGTTAGGGTGAGATATATGCAACTATTGGCAGAAAGGTGGGCTAGTGCAAGTAGGAGTAGTGGGGGGGTTGAAGAAAGTTGGGATAGTTTTAAAAATGCAGTATTAGAATGTGGGGCAGAAGTTTGTGGTTATAGGAGGGTGGGTGCAGGAGGAAAGAGGAGTGAGTGGTGGAATGAAGAAGTAAAGGGTGTGATAAAAGAGAAAAAGGTAGCTTATGAGAGGTTTTTACAAAACAGAAGTGTTAGTAGAAGAGCAGAGTATATGGAGAGTAAAAGAAAGGTGAAGAGAGTGGTGAGAGAGTGCAAAAGAAGAGCGGATGAAAGAACGGAGAGGCTGCTGCCAATCCTAGTATTCCTCTTTCATACATTTATTAAACAAAAATACCAACCACTCGACTATATCCCCCTGCTTTTAACATTTCTGTCATGATTCCTCAATTCAGCTGCTTTACCCCTTTCATTCTACGTAATGCCTCACGCACCTCCCCACATCACATCCTGCTCTTCTTCACTCCTAACGATGTTGTACCTCCTGGCCAGTACATGAAATTTCGCCTCCCTCTTTTCATCGACATTTAAAAGTTCCTCAAATATTCCCATCTACCTACCTCCAGCTCCCCATCTACTAATCCCTACTCTGTTTACTGACAAATCCATTCGTTCCTAGGCTTTCTTCTTGTTTATCTCACTCAAAATTTTTCTTGTTTTCAGCAAAATTTCTTGACAGAGCCTCTCCGTTCTTTCATCCGCTCTTCTTTGCACTCTCTCACCACTCTCTTCACCTTTCTTTTACTCTCCTATACTCTGCTCTTCTACTAACACTTCTGTTAGTGGTGGAATGAAGAAGTAAAGGGTGTGATAAAAGAGAAAAAGGTAGCTTATGAGAGGTTTTACAAAACAGAAGTGTTAGTAGAAGAGCAGAGTATATGGAGAGTAAAAGAAAGGTGAAGAGAGTGGTGAGAGAGTGCAAAAGAAGAGCGGATGAAAGAACGGGAGAGGCTCTGTCAAGAAATTTTGCTGAAAACAAGAAAAATTTTGGAGTGAGATAAACAAGGTAAGAAAGCCTAGGGAACGAATGGATTTGTCAGTTAAAAACAGAGTAGGGAGTTAGTAGATGGGGAGCTGGAGGTATTGGGTAGATGGCGGGAATATTTTGAGGAACTTTTAAATGTCGATGAAAAGAGGGAGGCGATAATTTCATGTACTGGCCAGGGAGGTACAACATCGTTTAGGAGTGAAGAAGAGCAGGATGTGGGGTGTGGGGAGGTGCGTGAGGCATTACGTAGAATGAAAGGGTAAAGCAGCTGGAATTGACGGAATCATGACAGAAATGTTAAAAGCAGGGGGATATAGTGCTGGAGTGGTTGGTATTTTTGTTTAATAAATGTATGAAAGAGGGAAGGTACCTAGGGATTGGCAGCGAGCATGTATAATTCCTTTATAAAAAGGGGAAGGGGGATAAAAGAGAGTGTAAAAATTATAGGGGAATAAGTTTACTGAGTATACCAGGTAAAGTGTATGGCAGGGTTATTATTGAAAGAATTAGAGGTAAGACAGAGAGTAGGATTGCAGATGAGCAAGGAGGCTTTAGAGTGGGTAGGGGATGTGTAGATCAAGTGTTTACAGTGAAGCATATATGTGAACAGTATTTAGATAAAGATAGAGAAGTTTTTATTGCATTTATGGATTTAGAAAAGGCATATGATAGAGTGGATAGGGGAGCAATGTGGCAAATGTTGCAAGTGTATGGAATAGGTAGTAAGTTACTGAAGGCTGTAAAGAGTTTTTATGAGGATAGTGAGGCTCAGGTTAGGGTGTGTAGGAGAGAGGGAGATTACTTCCCGGTAAAAGTAGGTCTTAGACAGGGTTGTGTAATGTCACCATGGTTGTTTAATATATTTATAGATGGGGTTGTAAAAGAAGTAAATGCTAGGGTGTTGGGGAGAGGGGTGGGATTAAATTATGGAGAATTAAATGCAAATGGGAGTTGACACAGTTACTTTTTGCTGATGATACTGTGCTTATGGGAGATTCTAAAGAAAAGTTGCAAAGGTTAGTGGACGAGTTTGGGAGAGTGTGTAAAGGTAGAAAGTTAAAAGTGAACATAGATAAGAGTAAGGTGATGAGGGTATCAAACGATTTAAATAAAGAAAATTGGATATCACATTGGAGAGAGGGATTATGGAAGAAGTAAATGTTTTCAGATATTTGGGAGTTGATGTGTCAGCAGATGGGTTTATGAAGGATGAGGTTAACCATAGAATTGATGAAGGAAAAAGGTGAGTGGTGCATTGAGGTATCTGTGGAGACAAAAACGTTATCCATGGAGGCAAAGAAGGGAATGTACGAAAGTATTGTGGTACCAACACTCTTATATGGGTGTGAAGCATGGGTTGCAAATGCTGCAGCGAGGAGGAGGCTGGAGGCAGTGGAGATGTCCTGTCTAAGGGCAATGTGTGGTGTAAATATTATGCAGAAAATTCGAATGTGGAAATTAGGAGAAGGTGTGGAGTTACTAAAAGTATTTGTCAGAGGGCTGAAGAGGGGTTGTTGAGGTGGTTTGGTCATTTAGAGAGAATGGATCAAAGTAGAATGACTTGGAGAGCGTATAAATCTGTAGGGGAAGGAAGGCGGGGTAGGGTCGTCCTAGAAAAGGTTGGAGGGAAGGGGTAAAGGAGGTTTTGTGGGCGAGGGCTTGGACTTCCAGCAAGCATGTGTGAGCGTGTTAGATAGGAGTGAATGGAGACGAATGGTTTTTGGGACATGACGATCTGTTGGAGTGTGAGCAGGGTAACATTGTGTGAAGGGATTCAGGGAAACCAGTTAATTGATTTAGTTGGACTTGAGTCCTGGAAATGGGAAGTACAATGCCTGCACTTTAAAGGAGGGGTCTGAGATAGTGACAGCTGGGAGGGACTTTTCTCAGCTGTAGTATCTGAGCTCCTCTGCAAAGACAGTGATTATGTATGAGTGTGGTGAAAGTGTTGAATGATGATGAAAGTTTTTTCTTTTTGGGGATTTTCTTTCTTTTTGGGTCACCCTGCCTCGGTGGGAGACGGCCGACTTGTTGAAAAAAAAAAATAAATAAATAAAACAATAAGAGCCATTCTTTTTATCTAGCAAGTTATATAAAGTATGTAGTACAGTAGAACATTGTGTTTTCATTGTGAATGTTGCCAAAGAAAAGTCACTGATTGACAACATTTTCCTCGTAGCTGTTGTCTTGGGGAGATTATTGGGGAAGGGGAAGCAAAGGTTTACTGACCTAATGTTCATATTTAATTCTATCTTTATTCTTTCTCTATTTACCTTACTACCCAGCTCATGCACATTACTGTACTGTGAGTTGTTTGTATGTATTTCAGCTTCCTTTATATTTCTCTTCATTTAGAAGACTATAGCTCAGAATTTCCATGAAATCTTTTCCCATAAAATTATTTAACTAATTTTATTTAAGATTAACTGAAAGACATAACAAGTGGAAGGTCATGTGTGTGTGGCTGTAATTAATTCAGCAATTTCACAAGGTCAGTACATGTCTAATTATGTGACTAAACTTCGACTACACTACTTGTCCAGTATTTAGTAAGCAGGTTTACTTTTTACATAAGTCATCCCAATTTTTAAGATGAAATAGGAATTGCTGTATCATTCAATAATATGTATTTAATATTTAATAATTAGAAATTACTGATTTGTGTTGGAAGGATAGTGTCTAATTCTTCTTAAGTGTTATTGACTTGATCTCATTAAATATTTAAGAGCTTATTAATAAGTTGTTGCAATGTATGTTCAGATGATTTAAATCTATTGATTGAAATTTTTTTTTTTTCTAAATTTTCTTATTAACCCTTTACCGGGCAATCCCTGGAAAATGATAATTTCGAAATGTATTTCATATGAGTGGATAGAGTAACTCAATGTAAGGATAATCAGCCCATATAATTGAAATTTAAAAAACTTTTCACGCAATTGCCAATATTCAAGGACCGTCTACAGACGGTCCTGACCGTTAAAGGGTGTCAAATTCTGAATGTTGCAAATTTGCAATTGTTAATAAAACACCAAATAAGTATTTTTCTATTTTATTATACTAATAGACAATATCAAAAACACAAATGGAACTTGTTTCCAAACATTTTGTAGGTATAAAAAATATAAAAGTGAACCAAAGAGCAACATGGACACATTGCAAAGGGATAAAACTTTCAAGTCCCATATTCCTGAATTTCCTGAGAAAAAACAATCATTCTTGATCACTAATTGCTACAATGAAAGGCTATGAAGCAATTTCTTTCCTTCTTGATGCATAGATTTACCTTGCATACGGCACACAAAAATGAGGATGTGACATGATTTTTCGTTTTGCTGCAATAATTGCATGTAAATATTCTGCCTTGCACTGGCCAGTGACCTAGCATTTTATCAAACCTATCATTTTGGTCAAACCTCACACTGTCATCAGGCCTTTCTGCACGTTGGTACTGCACTGGAGATGGCAACAGGTCATCTGGTTCTGGATCTGAGTCACTTTCCACCAAAATGCAGAGATATTTGAACTTCTTTTGGGAAGGGTTCACAATAGAACAATTTCTCATTGATCTGGAATGACAATAAGAATGTTCTGTACACACCCAGACCACTACAGAATTCATATATGCACTAGAAATTTTTATGTAAATATTTATTTACTGAAATTTAAAATGTGGCCCTGACGGGCGGGACCGTCTGTACACGGTCCTCTTTGTTGCACTTTTTCAATTGCATGGTACACTCATATTATGCATATCTAACTCCTGATATATATCTCAAAATATGCCTAAACTATTCATTTACACACTGGACACAACAATTAGTACTTACCGACATTGTAGAGAGTATAATCACAGTGTATACGAGTGGAACAAGAGCAAAAATTCGGCTCTGGGTGACGCCAAGCGAGAAGTGTTTACATTTTGGTCTCTCAACCAATGGGAAGCGAGCAGATGCCGGTCTCACTTAGCTGGAGTGACTCACAGAAGGCTTGTGATTGGTCAGATATAGAGAATGGGAACCTAGATGCGCTGGGGGAGTAGGATGACACGCGCAAAAACACGTGTTTAGGACCGTCTGTACACGGTCCTGCCCGGTAAAGGGTTAATGTGCCATACTTGTAAATATACAGTTTTCTGGATACATACTTTGTACAGTGCTTTTTTCAGTAGGCTGAAGGGGTAGAGACATGCCTTGGATATTTATATCTCCATGCCTTTATTCATATATAATCCTGCAGTAACTTTCTAGATAAATGAATTGCTGTACAACTTTTGAATACTATACAGTAGCTCTAGGATTATTAGCTGATTTAGTTTTATAGAAACTGGATTCATTTAATATACTAATAGATATAGACACGTAATGCAGAGAAGTATTTCTACAAGGTAATATGCCGAGCAATCTTTTATTTTGACTCTCGCTCAGGGTTAAGCTTTGTCAAGTCATGCAGAAGATTAAACCATACGCTTTATAATTTTCTTAGTAGTTATTTTTCTAGTTGCTGAGATTGGTATATTTTTTTTCAAGTCATGCACTTTAAAGAATAATGAATATGGCATTATTTCTTCTTTTCTCATGTACAGTATACAGTTCTAAAACTTTTGAGAATTCTTTCAGCAACATTTCATCAAGCATTATTGATTGTTATGTGCATACATATATTGTACGTACATCCATGGGGGGGGGGGTTAAACTTGCAACAAAGAATAAATACAAATGGAGTTGTACTAAGAAAAAAATTAGGAAATTAGACAATACATTCTTCTATTACAAGAGCCATTCAAATAATATATTTCTTGCTCTTTATGCAAGCTCTTAGTTTTGTTAGTTATTTCTTATCAAACTAGTGAATAGAGCTTTTTTTGAAGAATATTGAATTTTGTATAATTTATGATCTGTAATGAACTGCAGGTGTATTCCATCTATTTTTGGTGACTGTGGAAGTAGGAAAATCCTTCTTGCTTCCATTCCTCCAAAACTTTTTCAGTAAACAAATGGTCAGCCCCTGCCCCAGTGTAGCCTTTGTAGGGATGGAATGATCACTTAATGTTCTGACTTTAAGGTGATCATAAATAGCCCGTGCTTACAAGACATTTCTTAAAGACATTCTTTATTCATTTAAATTTTATCACTTCATGGTGAACATATTTATAAATATTTTTGCATTTGTTAGCTTCTATTCACAGTTTATTTTACACTTTCATTCATATACTGTACATATTGCGTAAACCTGTGCTAGAGCATTTTTCTTGTCTTGGAAAGTCTTGTTTGGTAGAGGCTGGCCATACCTAACCTTGCAATACTTTTGGCTTGACAGTTTTAAAATTAAGAAGGGCTTGTGGCTGACTTGGAGTACTGAGCGTTAGATGGCCTGCTCTTCATGTTGGTCAGACTCTCGCCCTCCCACTCACACACAACAGGAGAGGTTTTCTTCTTTTCATCAGTACAGTATATGTGATACATTTTAAAATCATTGTTGTTAAGATATACTGTTTTGTAAGCTTGAAGTCTTGTGAATAAAATATCAGCATTGACTTTAAACATTTAAATTGTTTGCTGTAATTCTCAGACAAAATCTGGTAAACCTAATACAGTACAGTAATATACATACATACATACATACATACATACATACATACATACATACATACATACATACATACATACATACATATACATACATACATACATACATACATACATACATATATATATATAATATATATATATATAATATTATATATATATATATATATATATATATATATATATATATATATATATATATATATGTGTGTGAAAGTAATATTATTATGTGTGTGTGTGAGAGAGTGTGTGTGAGAGAGTGTGTGTGAGAGAGAGTGTGTGTGTGAGAGTGTGTGTGTGTGTGAGAGAGTGTGTGTGTGTGAGAGAGTGTGTGTGTGTAGAGAGTGTGTGTGTGTGAGAGAGCGTGTGTGATGTGAGAGCGTGTGTGTGTGTGTACTCACCTAATTGTGGTTGCAGGGGTCGAGACTCGGCTCCTGGCCCCGCCTCTTCGCTGTCCGCTACTGGATCTCTGCTCTCCCTGCTCCATGAGCTTTATCATACCTTGTCTTAAAACTATGTATGGTTCCTGCCTCCACTATATCTTTCTCTAGACTATTCCACTTCCTGACTACTCTGTGGCTGAAGAAATGCTTCCTAACATCCCTTTGACTCATCTGAGTCTTCAGCTTCCAGTTGTGTCCCCTTGTATCTGTGTTCCCTCTCTGGAACATCCTGTCACTGTGTGAGAGCGTGTGTGTATGTGTGAGAGCGTGTGTATATGTGTGAGAGCGTGTGTGTGTGTGAGAGTGTGTGGTGTGTGTGTGTGTGTGAGAGCGTGTGTGTGTGTGTGTGTGAGAGCGTGTGTGTGTGTGAGAGCGTGTGTGTATGTGTGAGAGCGTGTGTGTATGTGTGAGAGCGTGTGTGTGTGTGTGTGTAGTGTGTGTGTGTGTGTGTGTGTGTGTGAGCGTATGTGTGTATGCATGAGCATGTGTGTGTATGTGTGAGCGTGTGTGTGTGAGAGCATGTTAGATAGGAGTGAATGGAGACAAATGGTGAAGGGATTCAGGGAAACCAGTTATTATAGATTTAACTGGACTTGAGTTCTGGAAATGGGAAGTACAATGCCTGCACTTTAAAGGAGGGGTCTGGGATAGTGACAGTTTGGAGGGATTATTCTAAACTGTCATATCTGAGCGCCTCTGCAAAGACAATGATTATGTATGAGTGAGGTGAAAGTGTTGAATGATGATGAAAGTATTTTTCTTTTTGGAGATTTTCTTTCTTTTTGGGTCACCCTGCCTCGGTGGGAGATGGCCGACTTTTTGGAAAACAAACAAACAAACAAACACACACACACACGCACGCGCGCGCCCCGATGGCATGGTGGCTAGCGCTCTTGCTTCACGCACGGAGGGCCCGTGTTCAATTCCCGGCGGGGCCGAAACATTTTGAAGTGTTTCGTTACACACACACACACACACATACAACAGGCCTAGTGTCTAATCGACATGTGCCTAGGACAAAATGGTAACTAACACACACACACACACACACGCCACGCCTCACTTAACGACGGAGTTCCGTTCCTGAGACCACGTCGTTAAATGAATTTGTCGCTAAGTGAGGATCATGCTATAGTGGTGGTGAGTTTGTGTCGACCATCTTTGATATTGTTTTAATGTCACCTTTGCACCATTTATAACATTTCTGGTACAGTGGACCCCCGGCTAACGATCAAAATTCATTGCAGAAGCCTGCTCAAGTGCCATTACCGAACAAATTTACTTCCTTAAAAAATAATGTCACGTAGGTTAGTCTATTTTAGACCCCCAAAAATACACTTCCACAAGCACTTACAATATTATACTTACATAATTGTATGATTTCCGGGGTGATCATTAGCCGGGGGTCCACTGTATATTTTTAAATGTTTATGCAACAGAATAGAGGAAATCAACTCTAATATACATTATTTAGGTATGAATACTGATCAAAGAGCCCGTCGTAAGTCTGAGGCGTCGGTAAACAAGTACGTCACTAAGTGAGGAGGGGCTGTATATTAACATTTTCTTGTTTTAGGAATTGAATAGTAAAGTAAATTCTCTTGTCTTTCTAAGTTTAAATGGTTTATATAGATTGTCATAAAAATACTTTAAAGATACAAGTTAAGGTTTTTGGAACTTGTGTTCTGCAGTTTTATTTTGCAGTCACAGTGGCATGATCCACTTAAAAGTATATCCTACATTTTACTGCTCTGATATTCAGCAAATGGTGATGCAATAAGTAATAAATTTTTAACTTGTAATGCTTCATATTTTCTCTGTTGAAAGAAGAAGGCCTGACTTGTAAGCTGACAATAAACTTCGTCTTGACACATTCTTATAAAGTGTATTCTCTTCTCTTCTCTGTAGAACTGGTATTCCTATCAGTTCACTTGCTTCCAGGTATTGGACTTTTTAAAATCCAAAGGTGATTTTGTTGAGCTGGCTGTGCAACATGTGGGGACCTCAGCGATAATGGATTTGATACTCAGACTTATCTGTAACGTGGAGGAGGATGAGATCCGTCAAAGTGTTCACCAAGTAAGTGTTGGCTTTGTACACTTAATTGCACTTTCACTTAATACTGAAGCTTTTTTTTTAGTTACAAACTTCTTATTGTTTTTCTTGTTTCAGCATTATCACTAAAAATACAAATTACTCATCAGGAAAGATTTTTTTTTATATACAGTGGACCCTCGAGTTTTGGCCATAATTCATTCCTGAAGGCTGTTCAAGTGCCATTACCGAACGAATTTGTTCCCATAAGGAATAATGTAAAATAGGTTAGTCCGTTTCAGACCCCCGAAAATACACTTACATAATTGTTCGAGTTTTGAGGTGGTCGAAACTCGGGGGTCCACTGTATATTTTTTCCAGCTAACCTGAGTGATGCAGTGTGAAATGTGGGATGGGTAACAAATTCGTATAGTAATTGTGTTATTCTGCTTAGCAAGCATCAGTGTTGTGTTAATTGCTGGGTCATGTTGGCATTCAACATTTGTACTGGTCTGTACAGTTTACATATTTAGATATTCTCCCTAAAATTTGTTGTTTTTAAACATGTGTTGGCTTATATACTTGCCTAGTCTATTTGTAATTATCTATAGGGTGTGTAGGGGTAAGCTTCAGCTCCTCTTCCTCGTCTGTTTTGTATGCTGCAGTCATATACCATCTTGTTCTACCTTCCTGCAGTGACTTAAGGGCTACTGTTAGCTCTTGCATTCTGTCTTTGTTAATCATTCCCCACAATTCAAGCACCAAACTTTCTTCATGGATTCTGAGAAGGGGTGGGACAGTAAACATTACTCTTGTGTATTCATTAATTCATTCACTGCTTTATGCACAAAATTGCATTACTGTATTACTGGAATACATTTCACAAGTAGTATTCTTGGAGCTGCAGAGTTAGGCAGTCTGCTGTTACTATATTTACTGTATTTTTAATTTTAACTTTCTTTTAAAAAGTTGATAATGTACCTCATGCAGGACAGCGATAGGCCATATAATTTTTTTAGAAGCTAGGTAGGGAAGATGCACATAATAGCCACTATTTTTGCTTTATGCAGAAGTATGCATGTATAATTTGTGTAAGTTCAGATGAGCATTCAGTTGAAATTTATGCCAACATTGACTTGTTACATTTAAATACATGTATGCGACTTTTCTATTTTTTATTCACTAATTTTTGCAGCATTTTTAGCAAGATGTTGATTTAGAATAATACTGACATTTCAAATAACATTGCTCTGCCTTCTTGATATTGATATTTCTGATATGCACCCTTGAATCCTTTCCAAAGTAATCTGGCACAAGAATTGCTGACATTATGCACCCAGAAATGCATGACATGTTTTTCCTTCAAGTTTTCTACAGAGTAAGGCTTGTTACAGAGCTTTGACAAGTTCAGGTATATTGTGTGAGCTAATAAATACAATATTTACAGTACAGTAGCTTAAAAAGTTAATACAGACAGTATGTATTATTTATTATTTTTGTTGCAGTCCGCTTTTAAATATTTTTCAATGTGTAATGAAAATGAAAACTTTGATCATACACACAGTAAACCTTCACTGTAACAATTACATTTAGTTTTTTAGATTTTGTCACCGAAGTGGCTAGTTTATTGTGCACCCCACATCCATCCTGGGGAGGGTAGCTCAAGATCATATGGATAAACAAAAAGCCAAGGAATTAGGTCCCAAAAGGGTTAACAGGATTACAACTGGATTTATATCTACAGTTGACTTACCTGTTGCAAGCAAATTTAGGAAATTTGCTTAATATGTCTTTACATATCACATAGGTTATTATACTGTCTATTCCTCAAAAAGTGGACAATAAAGCACATAGTGTTCAAAAAAGTAACTTTAGGGCTATTCCTATACTTTACATTTGGTTTGATCATCATCTGTGTGTCTGCCAAACTGCCAGAAGTGCTTATAACTAAGCCTAAGCCTGGCTACTACAACATCAATCAGTGTTCACATTGCAAGTTGCTCCATAAATGTACCTATCTACATTCATGTTATAGTTGGTGATAGATCTACTCAGGCTTCTAACTGCATTCCTATAACATTGTTTCATTATTTACTTCTCTTAATGTTATTCCTATTGCTAGACACACACACACCAAAGTTATATTTGCCTTCAGGGTACTTCTTTTTGGTTAACTTATCAACTTTATCAGGAAGGAGCAGTCCAGTGTGTAATAAAAGCCATAACAATTGTACATTAATTCCTTTTTCCCAGATTTTTGAGCACGTTAGTCATTATGCGAGTCAGAGCCTTCAGTGATGACACAGAGTCAGTAATAATCATAGATTCAAGCTCACTGTCATAAGTTAACAAGCCCCATTAGGATGGCAAAAAATTTGGTTTACAGTGTAGATACCCAATTGTTAATTCTTATGCATACCCCAATATAACACTTAAAGGCAAAATCCATTGAGTAAATTGTACTTTTAACTCCTTTATTTTCAATGTTTATTGCAGTATATCTAAAATATTTGTACATTTTATTTCCATTTTTTTTAACATTCTGATTTAATAGATACTCGAACAATCCTCTCTTTAGTCCATTGTATCTAGGGTTTACTGTATATTGAGAATAAATTCAGTTATAAATGGACATTGGTTCATCAGATTATTAGAACCTGAATTACCCAAAATATTGCACTAACAACTAAAAAAAAACTTGTTTTTGGTAATTCAGAATTAAAATGGAGGCCGGTGGTGACCAGTATTTTTTAAGGCATTACGAAATAGTAGCGTATGAGTGTCCACATTGACTCAAGTCTGTATGCAAGTGTGCAGTAAGTGAACATTTTTTTTTTTTATCACTGGCTGTCTCCCACCAAGGTAGGGTGACCCAAAACAGGAAACAGTCTCCATCATTCCTTCAACAGCTGTCTTACCAGAAGAATGCAGACAATTTAAATGAACCTATGAGCTGCAGCATCCCCACTTCATAATACGGGCACTGTATTTACTACTACCGGTGTTCAAGTGTAACTACTTGGTTTCCCCTCAATACTTTCATAAATGTTACCTTGCTCACACTCCAGCAGCACATCAGACTTTAACAACCATTTGTCTCCACTCTGATCTAACATGCTCTCACAAGCTTGCTGCATGCTCAAATACCTATCACTTGAAACCTTTTATCACCTCTCTATTTCCTCCCTCTAACCTGTTCCTTACACAACTTTATATACCCTCTTGATCATCTTATTCTGCTCCATCCTCTCAAGTAAACATGTTGATTATTCCTCATGTTAGAGAGACTGACTGCTTATTATGAAGAGATTCTGACCATAGATCTTCTTTGAGGAAGATACACCGTAGAAAGGCATTACAACTATTAAGCTCGGATAACAGCACTAGCAGTGCTACCAGAAGTATAAGCTTCAAATTTGATGTGGAAAACATGTACTGTTTGTGGTGAGGGGAAACCTCTCACGTTATTATGTGCATTGTCATTTATACATATTGCTTAGTAGAAGTGTTCTGGTTCAGTGTTGCTTGAATTATGATGTCCATTCATTTGTGGCAAGATAGTTATTGAATGAGTAATGACTGTTTCCTTCTTTGGGTCACCCTAACTTGCTGGGAAACGGCTGTCTTGGTGAAATAAAACAACATATGAATCCAACAGAGTAAGTTTAACATACTGTATTAAGAGTTTTTATTTCATTTCTTAATTAGTATATAATTCATGTCAGTAACATTAGTGTTAGTATTGGAAAGATAATGGTCTCAACCATAACATTATTTTGATGAATCACTAATAAAATGTTAATTGTGAGAGCTGCTTTGAAACATTTTAAATTAGAAATGTAGTGATTGTCAATGTGATTAGGATTTTCTGACAATTTTGTAGAGAGCAGCTGAAACAGTTCTAAGTAGTGAATAGCTTTGTGATGAGGGAAGGGGTTCATTGATCAGTAGTGTGAAATGGATGTGGTAAATCCTTGCTTATAGATAATTTTTTATAAATGCCGTGCTTGTAGGCAGTCATGTGGAATGGTTAACATAAATATCAACAGTGTAAGGATAAGTTTGGAGATAGCATTATTGTTAATGTTGGTTAACCTTTCATCACTTAGTGTTTGAATTTTCTCAATGAGGCTTTAAGGCGTTCATAAACTACATTAATAGTCTTGAGAATTTTTATCAATGTAATTGTATTAGTGATGAAACACACTTAATATATTGTCGTCTTCTTCTTTCAACAAACTGGCTGTATCCCACCGAAACAGGGTGACCCAAAAAGAAAAAACAAAAGTTTCTCTTTTTTACTTTAGTAATGTATACAGGAGAAGAGGTTACTAGCCCCTTGCTCACGGCATTTTAGTCGCCTCTTACACGCATGGCTTACGGAGGAAGAATTCTGTTCCACCTCCCCATGGAGATAAGGGGAAATAAACAAGAACAAGAACTGGAAATGGGAAGTACAATGCCTGCACTTTAAAGGAGGGGTCTGGGATAATGACAGCTGGGAGGGACTATTCTCAGCTGTCGTATCTGAGCTCCTCTGCAAAGACAGTGATTATGTATGAGTGTGGTGAAAGTGTTGAATGAATATGAAAGTATTTTCTTTTTGGGGATTTTCTTTCTTTTTGGGTCACCCTGCCTCGGTGGGAGATGGCCGACTTGTTGGAAAAAAAAAAGAACTATTAAAAAAATAGAAGAAAACCCAGAGGTGTGTGTGTGTGTATATATATGCTTGTACATGCATGTGCAGTGTGACCTAAGTGTAAGTAGAAGAAACAAGACATACCTGAAATCTTGCATGTTTATGATACAGAAAAAAAGACACCAGCAATCCTACCATCATGTAAAACAATTACAGGCTTTTGTTTTACACTTGCTTGACAGGACGGTAGTACCTCTGAGCGATTGCTGTCTACCAACCTACTGCCTAGATTAATATATTGTCATACTATATTAAATAGATTGGGCTGATGTACTGAGTCATCATTGTTGAATAGAACTGCAATAATTCACAAGATCAAGGTGAAGAAACCCATACATGATTATGTAAAAAGTGAAAGTAAATGAGGGTTAAGTACGGTATTAACTTTTACTGGTTAATTACCTGGAAGTACATTATAGTGACTGTGGAACATTTTAAAATTGATTTATTGTTAAATTGCAAGGGTTATTTGAGGTTTTATAAAGCTGCACTCTTTGTTCTGTAAATACACATTTTTGTGGTGGGTTTTCATGTGTATTTTAATCTTATGAAATCGCAGAGAATTTATCATGGTTTATTACCCCCATTGCATTCTTTGCTATTTAAATAATTCTTTTGCACTATAAAGACATTGATATCTCTAAAACCCAGTGGCTGAATGAGACTCAGCTAATAGAACGACTCGTAGAGCGGTTATCACCAGAAGCTGACCCAGAAGAACACTCAAGTGCCGACAATATTCTGTGTGAAATTAGCACCTCTTGCCGAGATGTCACTAACGATAGCCATCCACAAAGTAACCCACTCCTCTTGACTCTTGAAAGGTGAGTGTAAGTTTGTCATAATTTTATATATTTTTGTGTTTGGGTGTGTTGGGGTGGGTGAGGGTTGAATTGAAAACGAAGTTGGAATGACCTTACTCTTGATTCATGACCATTTTCAAATTTGGAATAGAGTTAAACCTCATTAAGTTTTCCTTTCCAATTTATGGATTGTGATGTATATTGAACTTAACCCTTTGAGGGTCCAAGCCATAGATCTACGCATTGTCCACAGGGTCCAAACCATAGATCTACGCCATGAGCTCAGCTCACTCAGATAAACTGTGATCGGTAAATTTGGGCCTACATATGATAGAATGCATCTATGTGGTAAGTGTGCACCATATACGTAGAGTAAATCCTGAAGCACGCAGTGCATAATGAGAAAAAAACTGCGACTGTGTTTTTGGATTAAAACAGCAACTTTGTGATGTATTTTCATGTTTTTTAAGGTTGTATTCACGGTTTATTGGTCTCATTTGATAGAATATAAGATATATTACAGAAATAGAGATAATTTTGATTGGTTTTAGTACTGAAAATAGTTGTAATTGAGCTCAAAGTAGCGGAAATGTTTGATTTTTGCTGATTTTCAAGAGTAAACAAATAACATAACGCATCCAATACACGTCAACTGGTGGGTCTAATATACGTTTACAAATGCACTGATGGCTTGGACCCTTAAAGGGTTAAAAGTACTACCCTCCTTTTCAGTTTCCAAGCGTCAAGCTTATTTTTAAATTTTATGGGTGCGAAGCAAGGGTGGTGAATGTTGCAACAAGGAGAAGGCTGGAGGCAGTGGAGATGTGTCTGAGGGCAATGTGTGGTGTGAATATAATGCAGAGAATTCGTAGTTTGGAAATTAGGAGGAGGTGTGGGATTTCCAAAACTATTATCCAGAGGGCTGAGGAGGGGTTTTTAAGGTGGTTTGGACATGTAGAGAGGACGGAACAAACTAGAATGACTTCGAAAGTGTGTAAATGTAGTGGAGGGAAGGTGAGGTAGAGGTCGGCCTAGGAAAGGTTGGAGGGAGGGGGTAAAGGAGGTTTTGTGTGCTAGGGGCTTGGACTTCCAGCAAGCATGCGTGAGCGTGTTAGATAGGAGCGAATGGAGATGATTGGTTTTTAGGACTTGATGTGAGTGTGAGCAGGGTAATATTTATGAAGGGATTCAGGGAAACCGGCAGGCTGGACTTGAGTCCTGGAGATGGGAAGTACAGTGCCTGCACTCTGAAGGAGGAGTGTTAATGTTGCAGTTTTATAACTGTAGTGATGGAGTGATGCAGTTTTATAACTGTAGTGATGGAGTGAATGATGGTGAAAGTTTTTCTTTTTCAGGCCACCCTGCCTTCGTGGGAAATGGCCGATGTGTTAATAAAAAAAAAAAAATGTTTTGTATCATAAATTTAACATACCTTAGTTTTCTATTTATTAATGATATCAAATCATTTATATTTTGACTTGCCATTTGAGTTAGTTTTTTCATGATGACCCACTGAAGCAAAAGTATTTCACAGTACCAATATTTTTCTTTATCCTGTTTTTCTTCTTTAGATATGTAACATCATTCAAGGTCTTTGACCATTTATGCAATCCTTGTAATAAATGCACTTTTTTATGAAGTGTTTCTTTAAAATATTTTCTTTGTAGTGAAGAAACTATAAATAAGTTACTGGACCTGCTCCTTCATGAAGAACGGAACGAGTCTTCACTGTCCCACGTCATCAATATCTTGCTTACACTTCTTGCCGCCCGAACACAACAGCAAATCCAGCAGCAGCAGCAAGGGTAAAGCTAAGTATTTTACTGTGAGAAAAATGTGGAGAAAATTGTCTTTATTGTATTGGGTTTGAGAGAAGCAAATGTGAAGAGCACTAATAAGAAAGCTTTGACAATGAGATGGTTTGGTAGAGTTGAATGATTTTCTTGAATATGGTATTATACTATAGATCTTTGTTTCAGTATTTTTCTGTAATTTCAGATCACAACAATCAACGTCCATAGAATCTAGTAATAGTGTTTCCAGTGAGGGAAAGAGAAATGCCGTTGCAAGAACCATTGCTAAACGCTTGCCGAGCCTTCACAATATTCTCCTACACCCACCAAAGGTTTACAAAGAGATTCTATAAAGTTTTCCCACACATGTAACTTCTGTATACAGTAATGTATAATGAAATTATGTATTATACAGCGGACCCCCGGTGTTCGTCCTGCTCAAAACACTCCCTCTTATGTAAGTGTATTTTTTAAATGCTTTTATAAGTGTAGTTTTGGGGGTCTAAAAGGACTAGTCTACTTTACATTATTTCTTAAGGGAATAAATTCGGTTGGTAATGACACTTGAGCAGCATTCTGTTACGAAAAATGGACGAACACCGGGGGTCCACTGTATAGATGCTATCACAGGGTTCTTATAGTAGTCCCATATGATAATAAACACACAGTATAGTGTGTGCATTATAATGGTGGAAGCTGGTGGAAAGCTTGAAGGATCCCTGGTGTCTTGTAAGTAAGGAAACAGCAATACTGACAACACTTCATGTTCATAAAATAAATTGTATTTGTATGTTTATTTGTTCACATATTTCTTATAACTTGTCCATTTTTTCTATATAGTGTTAATTTCTTTTACAGAAAGGGTTGATATTGACTGCATACGGTCAGGAAGTTGAGCCCTTGGGTAGCACTCGTCTACAGGTTGTGACTTTGGTAGCTGCTTTGGTGGCTGCCAATGACCCCATTGTCCACAATGCCCTTTATGAACTCAACACAGTTGAATATTTGCTGGTAAGAATCTTGGATGAATGGATGGTTGGATGGATGGGTGGGGATATTTTGGTCTGTGCTTATCTGGCAAGACAGGTAGAGAATGAATAAATATTTTGATTGGGCCATCCTGCCTTGGTGGGAAATGCTGTTATTACTATTTTTTTTTTTTATTAACACATCGGCCGTTTCCCACCAAGGCAGGGTGCCCCGAAAAAGAAAAACTTTCATCATCATTCACTCCATCACTGTCTTGCCAGAGGCATGCTTACACAACAGTTATAAAACTGCAACATTAACACCCCTTCTTCAGAGAGCTGGCACTGTACTTCCCATCTCCAGAAATCAAGTCCGGCCTGCCGGTTTCCCTGAATCCCTTCATAACTCTTACCTTGGTCACACAAGGGTAACATTTATGTATACTCGGGAATATAGATATCATTCAGGGGATACAAAAGAATTTGTTTTGTAGGTTATTGCTTAAGGTTTATTGTGTCCTGGATAAGTTTTATCAGTTTCACCATCCCACAGAATTGGAAATTTTCTGGTTGGTTTAATTAAGAGATGTACTTTTATTTCCTTACATTGCACAATATACATATTACAGTGGACCCCCGAGTTTCGTAAAAACTTCACTCCTGAAGTCTGCTCAAGTGCCATTACCGAATGAATTTACTCCCTTAAGGAAAAATGTCACGTAGGTTAGTCTATTTCAGACCCCCAAAAATACTTTTCCACAAGCACTTACAATATTATACTTACATAAATGTACGATTTCCGGGGTTTACGAAACTCGTGGGTCCACTGTATAGAACATTGTCAGCACCTCTTTTATGCATTTACTTTGTATAATTCATGTTTTTTATTATGGTATTATATTAAAAGGGAACCATAAATTATTTTTTCAGTACATTAACTTTTTCTTCCACAGGACTTATTTTTCAAATTTATGTTGAATAATTTCCTACACACACAAGTTGAGCAGTGCCTGACAGCTATATTAACAAAGGCACCAGTTGCCTCTTCACCTCAGGGGGAAACAGACCACCTTTTACTCACTCAGCTTTTTACTGAATGTCGCATCATTGAAAGAGTTGTAACAGCTTATGAAGAGCCTTCAGAGCCACATGAGTAAGTATCTTCCATCTCCTTATCTCTTTTTTTTTTTTTTTTTTTAATCAGTTTTATTTTTTGGACTAAATTGCCTTGGGGTTCTTGCCTTGAAATCTTGTGAACTTTCAAAGGGTAAGTTAAAGTGGAAATGTGCATGGAGGCTATGTACCACGGTAGTTTCTTATTCAAAGTACAGTGGACCCTTGAAATTTGTCCCCCTTGAATATCGTGAAATTTGAAAATTGCCAAAAATTTTCGCCAAAATATTGGCTTGATTTTCATGATTTGGCTTAGAAATCGGCAGTCATATGAAATTCGTCCGAGCGGCCTCCCAACCACCGCGGGCACACAAACACCATTCAGAGTCAGTCTGGCATTGTATCTCGGCGAGTGACGATCACCTCACGCATTCATACGATACATTTCTTAATTTATTCGTTTTAGTGCTTGCAACTGCTAAATAAGCCAGCATGGGCCCAAAGAAAGCTCTTAATGCCAGCTCTTTGCTAAAGAAGGCGAGAAACACGATAGAATTCAAGAAAGATCACACCAGACAGGATACTTCCCCACACCAGGCAGGGTACTTCCCTACACAAACCAGGCAGGGTACTTCCCCACACAAACCAGGCAGGGTACTTCCCCACTCCAAGCTCAAACAAATGTCTTATTTTAGGTTAATATAGACATTTTCATTACTCCATCTATGATATTTTCTTCAAAATTATATAAGAAACATGTTACATATCATATAGCATATAAACATTGATACAATGTTTATATGCTATCGAGTGGCGAGTCGGGTGGAGAGTAAACATTACGTTTTCTCTGCAGCGTTAGAGAAAACTGTAAATCTGGCATCTGGTGCAGTAACCGCCCTTCATACGCGTTTGTTTACAATTCTCGGCATGAATTATTCATTACTTCTCCCTTTGTTTATGATGGCATCTAAAGGTAGTTGTTAGAAATGATTAAACTCAGTGAACATTGTAATAATATGGCTGTGTAGTGTAATAATATGGCTGTGTAGTGTAGCCCAGTGGGGGGGACTACATACGTGTATCTACGTCTACAGGCTACCTACACTGAATTCCTACAAATAAGTACTACACACCTCTTCTTATTGCTTTTCCTTTCATATCCATGGGGAAGTGGAATAAGAATCTTTCCTCCGTAAGCCATGCGTGTTGTAAAAGTCAACTAAAATGCCGGGAACAATAGGCTAGTAACCCCTTTTCCTGTATAGCTTACTAAAAAGAAAAAGAAGAAAACCGTTAAAGTGGGATGTTTGAATGTGCGTGGATGTTGTGCGAATGATAAGAAAGAGATGATTGTAGATGTTATGAATGAAAAGAAGCTGGATGTCCTGGCTTTAAGTGAGACAAAGCTGAAGGGGGTAGGAGAGTTTCAGTGGGGAGAAATAAATGGGATTAGGTCAGGGGTTTCAAATAGAGTTAGAGCTAAAGAAGGAGTGGCAATAATGTTGAATAATCAGTTATGGCAGGTAAAGAAGGAATATAAATGTATAAATTCAAGGATTATGTGGAGTAAAATAAAGGTTGGATGTGAAAAGTGGGTTATAGTAAGTGTTTATGCACCTGGAGAAGAGAGAAGTGTAGAGGAGAGAGAGAGATTTTGGGAAATGTTGAGTGAGTGTGTGGGGAGTTTTGAACCAAGTGAGAGAGTAATTGTGGTTGGGGATCTTAATGCTAAAGTAGGTAAAAATGTTGTGGAGGAGTAGTAGGTAAATTTGGGGTGCCAGGGTAAATGTAAATGGGGAACCATTAATTGAGCTATGTGTAGAAAGAGGTTTGGTAATAAGTAATACATATTTTATGAAAAAGAGGATAAATAAATATACAAGGTATGATATAGCACGTAAGGAAAGTAGTTTGTTGGATTATGTATTGGTGGATAAAAGGTTGATGGGTAGGCTTCAGGATGTACATGTTTATAGAGGGCAACAGATATATCAGATCATTATTTGGTTGTAGCTACAGTTAGAGTAAAAGGTAGATGGGACAAAAAGAAAATGGGAACAGCAAGTAAGAGAGAGGTAAAAGTGTATAAACTAAGGGAGGAGGAAGTTAGGGTGAGATATAAGCAACTATTGGCAGAAAGGTGGGATAGTGCAAGTATGAGTAGTGGGGGGGTTGAAGAGAGTTGGGATAGTTTTAAAAATGCAGTATTAGAATGTGGGGCAGAAGTTTGTGGCTATAGGAGGGTGGGTGCAGGAGGAAAGAGGAGTGAGTGGTGGAATGAAGAAGTAAAGGGTGTGATAAAAGAGAAAAAGGTAGCTTATGAGAGGTTTTTACAAAACAGAAGTGTTAATAGAAGAGCAGAGTACATGGAGAGTAAAAGAAAGGTGAAGAGAGTGGTGAGAGAATGCAAAAGAAGAGCGGATGAAAGAATGGGAGAGGCTCTGTCAAGAAATTTTGCAGAAAACAAGAAAAAAATTTGGAGTGAGATAAACAAGGTAAGAAAGCCTAGGAAACAAATGGATTTGTCAGTTAAAAACAGAGTAGGGGAGTTAGTAGATGGGGAGCTGGAGGTATTGGGTAGATGGCGGGAATATTTTGAGGAACTTTTAAATGTCGATGAAAAAAGGGAGGCGGTAATTTCATGTACTGGCCAGGGAGGTACAACATCGTTTAGGAGTGAAGAAGAGCAGGATGTGAGTGTGGGGGAGGTGCGTGAGGCATTACGTAGAATGAAAGGGGGTAAAGCAGCTGGAACTGACGGGATCATGACAGAAATGTTAAAAGCAGGGGGGATATAGTGCTGGAGTTATTGGTATTTTTGTTTAATAAATGTATGAAAGAGGGGAAGGTACCTAGGGATTGGCAGAGAGCATGTATAGTTCCATTATATAAAGGGAAGGGGATAAAAGAGAGTGTAAAAATTATAGGGGAATAAGTTTACTGAGTATACCAGGTAAAGTGTATGGCAGGGTTATTATTGAAAGAATTAGAGGTAAGACAGAGAGTAGGATTGCAGATGAGCAAGGAGGCTTTAGAGTGGGTAGGGGATGTGTAGATCAAGTGTTTACAGTGAAGCATATATGTGAACAGTATTTAGATAAAGGTAGAGAAGTTTTTATTGCATTTATGGATTAAGAAAAGGCATATGATAGAGTGGATAGGGGAGCAATGTGGCAAATGTTGCAAGTGTATGGAATAGGTAGTAAGTTACTGAAGGCTGTAAAGAGTTTTTATGAGGATAGTGAGGCTCAGGTTAGGGTGTGTAGGAGAGAGGGAGATTACTTCCCGGTAAAAGTAGGTCTTAGACAGGGATGTGTAATGTCACCATGGTTGTTTAATATATTTATAGATGGGGTTGTAAAAGAAGTAAATGCTAGGGTGTTGGGGAGAGGGGTGGGATTAAATTATGGAGAATTAAATGCAAAATGGGAGTTGACACAGTTACTTTTTGCTGATGATACTGTGCTTATGGGAGATTCTAAAGAAAAGTTGCAAAGGTTAGTGGACGAGTTTGGGAGAGTGTGTAAAGGTAGAAAGTTAAAAGTGAACATAGATAAGAGTAAGGTGATGAGGGTATCAAACGATTTAAATAAAGAAAAATTTTATATCACATTGGAGAGAGGGATTATGGAAGAAGTAAATGTTTTCAGATATTTGGGAGTTGATGTGTCAGCGGATGGGTTTATGAAGGATGAGGTTAACCATAGAATTGATGAAGGAAAAAAGGTGAGTGGTGCATTGAGGTATCTGTGGAGACAAAAAACGTTATCCATGGAGGCAAAGAAGGGAATGTACGAAAGTATAGTGATACCAACACTCTTATATGGGTGTGAAACATGGGTTGCAAATGCTACAGCGAGGAAGAGGCTGGAGGCAGTGGAGATGTCCTGTCTAAGGGCATTGTGTGGTGTAAATATTATGCAGAAAATTCGGAATGTGGAAATTAGGAGAAGGTGTGGAGTTACTAAAAGTATTTGTCAGAGGGCTGAAGAGGGGTTGTTGAGGTGGTTTGGTCATTTAGAGAGAATGGATCAAAGTAGAATGACTTGGAGAGCGTATAAATCTGTAGGGGAAGGAAGGCGGGGTAGGGGTCGTCCTAGAAAAGGTTGGAGGGAAGGGGTAAAGGAGGTTTTGTGGGCGAGGGGCTTGGACTTCCAGCAAGCATGTGTGAGCGTGTTAGATAGGAGTGAATGGAGACAAATGGTTTTTGGGACATGACGATCTGTTGGAGTGTGAGCAGGGTAACATCTTGTGAAGGGATTCAGGGAAACCAGTTAATTGATTTAGTTGGACTTGAGTCCTGGAAATGGGAAGTACAATGCCTGCACTTTAAAGGAGGGGTCTGAGATAGTGACAGCTGGGAGGGACTATTCTCAGCTGTTGTATCTGAGCTCCTCTGCAAAGACAGTGATTATGTATGAGTGTGGTGAAAGTGTTGAATGATGATGAAAGTATTTTCTTTTTGGGGATTTTCTTTCTTTTTGGGTCACCCTGCCTCGGTGGGAGACGGCTGACTTGTTGAAAAAAAAAAAAATATTTTAAAGTAAGTAAGTAATGAATGTACTGTGGCAGTAAAAGACAAAGAAGGTAAGTAACCCCATAAAAGGACTTGGTACCTGAAGTCTATGGAAGGGGATTCCCCTTTCAAACAATAGTAACTCTTCCATCCTCTACCCTCTTCCCATCTTCCACACATCAACAACTCTTCAATAAAGGTAAGTGTCATGTTATTATTGTTTTATTCTTCATGTCTCATTGTTTTCTGTGTAGATAAATGTACATTTCATGTAAAAAAAAATATTTTTTTAATACTTTTGGGTGTCTGAAATGGATTAATTTGATTTACATTATTTCTTATGGGGAAAATGGTTTTGAAAATCGTGAATTTTGAATTTCGGCTGACACTGGAACGGATTAATCACGAACTTCAAGGGTCCACTTTAATGCATACATGGGGGTGTCCAAGTTATAGATAATTCTGAATGTTTGGCAGTAATAGAAATTGAACCTATCTTTTGTGTCAAAACATTCTTACTGCAGTACTGTACAGTAAAATATATCAGGCAAACATGCATACATCTTATTATGCAAAAATCTGAAATAAAAAGATTTATTCAAAATGACATTAGGCATTTCATGTGTTTGGAAAATTCTGACTTTAGAGTTTTAAACAAAAACTTTGCAAACCAATCTTATTCTTTCAGAAAATTTAGAATTATTTGGAAAATTCTGATTTTAATATTTATTTTCTGATTACGAGATAGTATGCTGTGCTGGTTTGTGAATTAAAATTGTAGGAATATTGTCTACAATAAAATCGTGTGAATTTATTTTCTTTGTCAACCAACTTTTCTATACAGTGGAACCCCGGTTAACGAACACCCCGGAAATCGTGCCATTATGTAAGTATAATATTGTAAGTGCGTGTGGAAGTGTATTTTTGGGGGTCTGAAATAGACTAACCTAAATGACATTTTTTCTTAAGGAAGTAAATTCGTTCGGTAATGGCACTTGAGCAGGCTTCTGCAATGAATTTTTTTCGTTAACCGGGGTTCCACTGTATATCAAAGAGAAAAAAACTATAGTAAACTGTGCACTTGAGTAAAGAAATGAAGTACTTGTACAATGTAAATATGAATAAGCTTGACATATTTTTTTCTTTTTTTCTTTTGCAGTAGTAAACAGATCCATAATATCAAAGGCTACATGGGCCATCTAAGACAGTTAGCCAACACTATAGTTCAACAGGCTGAGTTTGGCCCCAACGAACACCGTATCAAGCGACTAATTCAGGTAAAAACTAAAGTTATGTGCACAAATAAATTTTGTTAGGTTTTTGCTGAAATATTTTTTAACATCACAAGGTTGGGTGACCTGAAAAGAGAGAAAACACTTTCGCCATCACTCGTCTGATTACTCTCTTGCCAGAAGCTTGCAGACATCATAGTTCAGATGGTCTTTTAAACTGAAGCATCCTCACCTCTCCTTCAGGGTGCAGGCACTGTACTTACTTTCTCCAGGAATCTAGTCTGAATACCTGGTTTACCTGAATCCCTTCATAAATGTTACTTTCCTCATGGTCCAACAGCACTTTTAAGTCATAAAAATCACTTGGTCCACTCTTAATGTTCTCACACAAGCCTTTTGGATATTCAAGCCCCTACCACTCCAAACCAATTTTACCTCCCTCCATCTTTTTGGGGCATCCCAAACCCCTCCTTCCCTCCATTCCAGAGTTATACCTCCTCTACTCCTCCTGTTATTACTCCATCCTCTAAATATCCTCTGAATAATACGTTTGGTAACTCCATGTCTCCTAATCCCCAATTTTCAAATTCTGTGAATCACATTTGCACCACATAGTGTCCTCGAACACATTTCCACTGCCTCTAGCTGCCGCCTCCTTGCTGCAGCCTTTAGAGAAGATTGAGGGTTTACTATATGTATGTGAGGTGTGTAAGTTAATCACTGTATGTGAGGTTTGCAGGTTAATGAATGTACATGTGAGGTGTGTAGGTTAATAGAAATGTAAGAGTTGTTCGGGTTAATAACACTGTTGTGTGTGGGTTAATAGAATTTCAATGTGTAAATTTATAGAAGTGTTAGATATACAGTTAAATAGAAGTGTTTGATGTGTGCTGGTTAATAACGTTTATTTTGTTTCAGGATCTTCCCGGGGATAAAGCCACACAATGGGATGACTTTGTGTCAAACGCGCTTGCCGAAGTTAATCGTAAAAATGAGATTACACCTTTACCGGTAAGATTAGCTAGAGTAGTTAGAAGCACCATAATGCTTAGGAGCTCAAAGTATTAAAGATGTATTGAGAAATAATTTTTTTTGGAAAGGGTGCAAAGTAAGTTGTGTATGTGTGTGTGCACGTGTGTGGGTGTGGGTATGTAATTACCTATTTGTAGTTACAGGAGCAGACATTTCCTACTGGTGTCTTGTCTTCCATGTTTGGTTTGTCGTTAATTTACAGAAATTTCTTGTGGTTAAACTTATCCTATAATGCCTCTTCTTGGATGACAACTACACACAGAGAAACTTGATAGTACCTTTCTCCAACTATTTTTTTTCTTGATTTTCAATTAACATTCTTGTTCTTGCTGTTAGTCCTAAAAATAGTATTCATCTATTTTCTTTTATCCTCATTTAATCTTGTGTAGTTATCATGTCTCCTCCTTTCCTCATATCAACTCGCAAGCAATTTGTATTATTTTCATTATTTATTTTTTTTTGTATTTCATATTTCTTAGCTCTTAGCTGAGTCACAGATAACTACCTATTGCTATGTGTTTCTGTTTTGACCTAATGTATGTTGTGACCTTTTTTTTTTTTTCCATTCATATATGCTACCATTGTAGCATACATGTTTAATGTCGTACAGAAAATCTTTTGCCCATTGTAGTACAGTGGACCCTCGGTTAACGAAAAAACTTAATACCAGAAGCCTGCTCAAGTGCTATTACCGAACAAATTTACTTCCTTAAGAAATAATGTCACGTAGGTTAGTCTATTTCAGACCCCCAAAAATACACTTCCACATGCACTTACAATATTATACTTACATAATTGTACGATTTCCGGGGTGTTCGTTAACCGAGGGTCCACTGTATTTCCTTTTAATCTTCCTATGTTTTGTAGTTCACAAATTAGGCTTTCCTGCTAAACTCAGAAAATCTTATTTTTTTATTTTATTTTTTTAATTTGAATACTTATGCAATCTGTGTCAGTTAAATAATTTGTGGCACTTAAATGAATATTATGCACAGGATTTTGCTTATTAAACAGAACTATATGAAGAGTATTGTTTTGCTCTCTTAGTGTTTTATCCACTTTTCTATAATTGTTTTTTTCCAGTTTTTTTTACAGCAACACATGTCAGCAAGATAAGTCTACAGTTTAACGGTTTTTCCTTTTTTTTTAACATCTTCACAAGGTTTGCCATTTTCCATTTATCCACCAGTAATGGAATCTCAAAAATATCTGGCATGGATAGTTTAGTTCTACATGCATTCACAGTTACAAACATCTCATTTTGTATCTACTACGTTCTCCTCTGATTTGGAAATGGTCATCAACGTTGTTCATTGTATTCAATCTAAAATATTTAGCTTGCTATTTTACAAATTTTCCCCTTATTTCCCCTTTCCTTAATTTTTTACATTAATTGTTGGCCTGTTTTTTGTGTTGGCTCCAAGTTTTCTTGTTCATGGCTTTCCAATACCTTTTCTTAACCACTTTGCCGTTAGTACTATGGGTTTGAAGTCAGTGTCCGTGCTGTAGTACTACGTGATGAGCTCAGCTCACTCAGATAAGCAGTGGGCAGTAAATTTGGGCCTAGATATGAGAGAATGAGTCAATGCTGTAAGTCTTCTTTCTTTCAACACGTCGGCCGCTTCCCACCGAGGAGAAGGGGTTACTAGCCCCATGCTCCCGGCATTTTAGTCGCCTCTTACGACACGCATGGCTTACGGAGGAAGAATTCTATTCCACTTCCCCATGGAGATAAGAGGAAATAAGAACAAGAACTAGTAAGAAATTAGAAGAAAACTTAGAGGGGTGTGTATATATATGCTTGTGCATGAATGTGTAGTGTGATCTAAGTGTAAGTAGAAGTAGCAAGATGTACCTGAAATCTTGCATGTTTATGAGACAGAAAAAAGACACCAGCAATCCTACCATCATGTAAAACAATTACAGGCTTTCGTTTTACACTCACTTGGCAGGACGGTAGTACCTCCCTGGGCGGTTGCTGTCTACCAACCTACTACCTAGGAATGCTGTAAGTGTGAACATTAAAAAAAAATTCTGCCCCACACGGTGTATAATGGGAAAAAAGAAACTGCAACCATGTTTTTGGTTTAAAATAGCAACTTTGTGGTGTATTTTTGGATGGTTTTTATGGTTGTATTCTCAGTGTCTTGCTATCATTTGGTAGAATGGAAGATATATTACAGAAATAAGATGATTTTGATTGGTTTCAGGACTGGCAGTATCTTGAAATTGAACTCAAAGTAGGGGAAATATTAGATTTTTGCTGATATTCCAGAGTAAACAAATCACGTCACTCATCCAATACACGTCCAACTGTGGTGGGTCTAATATGCATTCATGAATGTGTTGCCATTATTTATACAATTATTATAATAATGCATAACAGTAAATCTTGTTTTTTTGTTGTGTGTGAATAAAAATTCAAAGTGTGTAAAGCCTGGGAATGTAACTAATGAACCGAGGAAATATTATTTTAGTGCCAGGAATGCCTACATTGTTTATTCAGACCCTGTTTTGAAATTTGTGAGAAATTGGGCAAATTACCAATTTCTGATCACTTTGTTGGGTAGTTGATATTGTTGACTGGGTGGTTTCTTATGCTCAGTTGATAAAATGGAGGCCATACTAGCGAAATAGCTAGGAGTGTGACTTTGTAAATGGTCCAAGTCGGACCGAAACGTCGTCGTAAGCTCCTCTCTCTTTTTTATATGTGCGGGTTGTGTGTGTATAGGAATTTAGTTAATTGGAACAATGTAATTGGCCTAAAATAGGACTCAAATTGCGTAAAAATCGACGATGCTTAAATATTGCTGATGGAAAAATTTGTGAAAGTGTAATTTTGTAAGTTTTTCATCAAATTTCGTACTTGTTTATTACATCCAGATAAAGATTCTCTACCATTTCATAATAAAAATATTTTTTTTTTTAAATTCTTGGACATTTGAGATCGGGGGGTCTGGACACCTAAAGGGTTAACCTTGTCACCATCCATACCCCTGAAATGAAATTTACCGTGTCAAAAAAAAAAAAAAAAAATTCTGAAATAGAGAATCTTTTTCTGAAGGTAATGACACCAAAAGTATGAAATTTGATGGAAGACTTGTGGAACTGTGCAGGCACAATTTACACACCAGCAATTTTGCTGACTTTGATTCCTATTTTAAGTCGATTCCATTGTTCCAGTCAACCAAATGCTTGAACTATTTCAACCATTTAAGCACAAGAAATCACCCATTCAGCTATTTCAACTACCCTATAAAGTGATCAGAATTTGGTAATTTGACCAATTTCACACAATTATAAAAATACCAATTTTAAAATAGTCCATAATAAACAATATAGACATTTCTGGCACTAAAACATTTCTTCTGTTCATATTCCAGGCTCCTCCTATATTACACTTGCTTTCCATTTTGAAATCTTATTCACACAAAAATGAAAGATTTACTCTATTTCTCTGATAATAAAAGATAACCAGGAAAGATTGTTCATGGTTTACAGAATCCCAGTAATTGAATCAGACCTATTAAAAACTCGTAAAACTAAAATAGAATATTTCTGCTACTTTGAACTCAGTTTCCAGCTACTTCCAGTCCTGAAACCAATGAAAATCATCTGTTTCAGTAATGTCTTACATTCTATCAAATGATACCAAGAAACACCCAATAAACCATAAAAACCATCCAAGTAACACCGCTAAGTCGCTATTTTAAATCATTTGTAAAGTCACAGTTTTGTTTTTCCCATCATGCACCGTATGGGGCAGGATTTTTTTATACAGAACAAATGCACTGCACAGACCCAGTCTCTCGTATCTGCCAAAGTTTACCGCTTGCAGCTTCTCTGAGTAAGCTGAGCTCAAGACATAGGACTACATCAGGGACCCTGCCCTCAATGATGTAGTTCTACCTGACCGACAGTGAAAAGGTTAAACCATTCTTTGTAATTTAGTTTTTTCCTAATTTTTTGGAATGACCCATTTGATATTTTTGTGTAGTATATATTGCAGAACTTATTCTATAACTTGTTATGCATGTTTCCTGTCCTAAGGTGGTATACCTTGCAACTGCAGAAGTATGCAACAAGGCTTGTTCCTGAGTTAAGGGGCATAAGCTATGTGGAGAGGCTAATGAAATTGAACCTAACAACACTGGAGGACAGAAGAACCCAGGGAAACATGTTAACAAAATACTCATGGGATTTAATAAGGTAGATAGGGATAGGGCATTTGAGAGGTGAGAAATTGCAGCTTGGGGGACATCGCTGGAAATTAGTCACAGATGAGCCACAGTGACATTAGGAAATATTTCTTCGGTCTCTGAGTTGTCATTAAGGAGGATGATCTTGATGGTGAAGTAGTGGAGACAGGCTCCATGCATAGTTTTAAGAGCAGATAGGATAGGGCCCATGGGGCTAAGAGGGAGTAAATCTAAGAGTGGCAAGTTAAGATATCTGAGAATAACCCCTGCAACCATAGGAGTGCCTTTACCAAGTGGTTTCTTTTAATTTGATTTCTTTTATAATACATATTAGGTCTAGTATGTGTGGTGTTGTTTTCTCTCGCTTGAGTTGCTGCTTTAATCGTTTAATGTATGTATAAAAAATAATCATCATTGCATTGATGAATTTAGCTGTCTGTTTAACATTCAAGCCTCATAGTGCCCAGTATATTTCCTTGATTGAAATTTCCAATTAGTGTCTTATTACTGTGCATGTTAGCCTGCATGTTTGTATATTCAATTGCTTGTGTGTTTTTTGTGAATATACATTACACAATTGTTTCCACAATAATTATATTGTTATGTAGACATTGCGCTAGTAAATTATTTTCATGCTTATCATTTTTGACGCTAAAGCCTTCATGTGAGAAGTGAAGCCTACCTTTTTTTTTCTTTGTTCTAAATCCCTTTATATGTTTTGTGGTGGTAAGTGCCATGTAGCTTGTGTGTTTAATTTTTGTTTATATAAACCTACTGTCTTGCTCATATTCTATTCTTAATTTGATGCAGGTGATCAGGTAAAACTATTGAGAAAAGGGCAATTTTAAAGCAGTTTCTATCAGTTCATAAAATTCTGGAAAAAAAATTGGATGTGGTATTAGTTGTAAGAGAAAGGAAATAAGGATTGTAATTGTGATGACAGAAAACAACTTAGCGATAGTATTTGCAGTAATGTGATTTGAAGAACTGTCTGTCAAATTGGGAGTCAAACATTGTTTTTATTCAGTAGCTGTCAGGTGGGATAAAACTAGTGTGTGGGGGACAAACTTATCGTTAAGTTGCATTTTGCTCACCGATTACACAATGCATCTGACAACAAAAATTTGAGAGATCCGCAGAATGTAGCAGTCTTAGGTTCACATATGTTCACCATGCCTCGGGATTTGTTTGCACCCTTAAAACTAACAGTGGACCTTCCAAGTCAAGAGTTTAGTAACACAGTCTACCTGGTGGAAAACCCTTCACCACACAGTAGATGAAGTACACTACAAAAGCACAGACAGCTGTAAATGTTTTTTTTTTTTTTATTAACACATTGGCTGATTCCACCAAGGCAGGGTGGCCTGAAAAAGAAAAACTTTCATCATCATTCACTCCATCACTGTCTTGCCAGAGGGATGCTTTACACTACAGTTATAAAACTGCAACATTAACACCCCTTCTTCAGAGTGCAGACACTACTTCCCATCTCCAGGACTCAAGTCTGGCCTGCCGGTTTCCCTGAATCCCTTCATAAATGTTACTTTGCTCACACTCCAACAGCACGTCAAGTATTAAAAACCATTTGTCTCCATTCACTCCTATCAAATACGCTCACACATGCTTGCTGGAAGTCCAAGACCCTCACACACTAAACCTACTTTACCCCCTCCCTCCAACCTTTCCTATGCCGACCCCTACCCCGCCTTCCCTCCACTACAGATTTATACACTCGAAGTCATTCTGTCTCGTTCCATTCTCTCTACATGTCCGAACCACCTCAACAACCCCTCCTCAGCTCTCTGGATAATAGTTTTGGTAATCCCGCACCTCCTCCTAATTTCCAAACTCCGAATTCTCTGCATTATATTCACACCACACATTGACCTCAGACATGACATCTTCACTGCCTTCAGACTTCTCCTCATTGCAACATTCATCACCCATGCTTCACACCCATATAAGAGTGTTGGTATAACTATACTCTCATACATTCCCCTCTTTACTTCCATGGACAAGGTTCTTTGTCTCCACAGACTCCGAAGTGCTCCACTCACCCTTTACCCCTCATCAATTCTATGATTCACCTCATCCTTCATAGACCCATCTGCTGACATGTCCACTCCCAAATATCTGAATACATTCACCTTCTCCATACTCTCTCCCTCCAATCTGATATCCAATCTTTCGTCACCTAATCTTTTTGTTATCCTCATCACCTTACTCTTTCCTATATTCACTTTCAATTTTCTTCTTTTACACACCCTACCAAATTCATCCACCAACCTCTGCAACTTCTCTTCAGAATCTCCCAAAAGCACAGTGTCATCAGCAAAAAGCAACTGTGACAACTCCCACTTTGTATTTGATTCTTTATCTTTTAAACCCACACCTCTTGCCAAGACCCTCGCATTCACTTCTCAACAACACCATCTATAAATATATTGAACAACCACGGTGACATCACACATCCTTGTCTAAGGCCCACTTTTACTGGGAAATAGTCCCCTCCCTCCTACACACTCTAACCTGAGCCTCACTATCCTCATAAAAACTCTTCACTGCTTTCAGTAACCTACCTCCTATTCCATACACCTGCAACATCTGCCACATTGCCCCCCTATCATACGCCTTTTCCAAATCCATAAAGGCCACAAAAACCTCTTTACCCTTATCCAAATACTGTTCACCTATATGTTTCACTGTAAACACTTGGTCTACACACCCCCTACCTTTCCTAAAGCCCTCCTGTAAATGTTGCCAAGCTAATTCGATGATGCCATGATAGGGCATGTACTGACTAAAAGATGTATGCCATTACTGCTGTGTATGCTTATATAGTATGTATTGTATGCATGCTATTTTGAAAATCTCATCATTTATGAATTTGTAATTTGTTCATTATTTATAAAGAAATTTTCAAAGTAAAACATGTGAAGCTGAAGATATAATAATAATAAGTAATTAATTAAAATAATACAAGGATGTTGCAGCTTGGAAGGTCATGTGAACTGTAGTGTCACTGTTTTTCTGGCAAGACAGTGATTGAGTACCTGGCCTGAGTGTTAAAAAATAAGCAGCAGCAGCTGCCGGCGCCGCTGCGATTGTCATTAGTCTTCCTAGGACACACTCTTGAGACACATTGAGCTGTGGTGCAGTGAGTTGAGTGACCACACTGTCCCTCCATCTTGCACTCGCTACACCACTCCATTTTAGACCTTTCCATCACCTAATCTTATCCCTGGATAATATCCTCGGCACCAAAAAAAAAGAGAATACTGGTAAAAGTGGGGGTTGTAAGAAGAATGAAGCATGAAAGTCTGGATATCTTAAAAAGAGAGAGAAATTTGAGCTAATGTGTAATGGTCCCTGGTGTTAGTTACTCTGACTATTCTCTTTTTGAAGGAAGCTGCTCATTTTCTTTGGAAGAAATATACAGCAACTACATCAGCCACAAGCTTATTTTAGGTTTTGGGTAAATACTGTATGCATTATTTTTTACTAATGACTTGACAGCACATGGATGTCATGGGCATGTATAAAGTACATTTAATAAATTATAATTTTATAACCCAATTAAAGTCAATTACTGTACACCTGTTCCAGTGTATAAACCACTACATCCAACTAGGGTTAGTCAGGCAACCTGAACCATCTCTCCGCATCTAAATCAACATGGAATAGCATCTGTATTGTAAACAGTCAAAAGCTTTATTAATTTTAACGAGTTAGGACCCTAGTGAGTGGGTTTAGTGTTTCTTTATTATAATAATTTAATGGGTTAAGAATTTAAAAAAATTGTTTTAGAGAGGTCATGGAATGTAACTCATTTTTTCCTACAAGTTGTTCGCCACACATATAGCTCTGAATTCAGGGACATAACCTGTGCAAAACCTGGCGGTCTACTGTACATGTATTAATTTGTACGATTGATGATTTTTGTTTGCAAGGAATTTCTTAAAAAATACACCCTACTACAATACCTGTATCAAATATTTTGGTAGATTTTTATTTTTTCCTATTAAGAAATTAAGTTAATTTAGTGATACAGTATTTCACAGCAATTTTAACTAAACAAAAGTGACTTTGTGTAGGTGAGAAGAATCTTATTTGCTTTGCATTAGTTTTGTTATGGTTTGCCTGTACTGAGCATGTTTAAGGTTCTAATGGCTTTATTGTATTCTAAGGATTTTAAGAAATTCAAAACATACAGATTACATACTTAACAAAATTGTGTATTGTATAGTACACTTGTTCTGTATAGTATGGTCCTAATTGGATTGTTTGACCTTTTATTTTTCTATGTTTTTATAAAGTTTTTATTGTGTTGTATACTGGATAGGAGAGCAAGGATACTTCATTATTGAGCAATATTTATTTTTTTACTGAAAAAATACACTTAAGAATTTTTAACATAACTACTCCCCAATATCCATGAATTTTTCATTTGTAAATTTGCATGTCAGCATATTTTTATTTATCCATTGCTTGTTTCAGCTCATGGGTTTACAGCTTGTACACACTAGTATGCCATGATCTGTGAACTGGGCTCTCTCTATCGAAACTCAGTGTTGTGGTATTGTCTGTGAGCTTGTCACTTGGATCTGCAACATGTGTATGCTATTATATTTCTTTGTGTGCATACATGTTTGTTAGATGGCCCACCTTTACTATAAGTTACCCAAAACAGTTAGATTAATTCTGTCTGGGGGGTATGGGAGTCCTGAGGGTCTGGAATGAATTTCCCTTTGTTGAAATAATCCACAAATATTCGACTCATGGCGTGCATTCCTCACGATTTCTGATAGGGTATAATAATATGCTAGGAAAATTAGATTATTAAAGTTGGAGTTATTTTTAGGTACAATCAACTGGTCTTCAAAATAGGTACTTCACTAAAAGCACAACTCAAACTCTGTTGTCACTCTTCATCTCAGGTTCAGGGGATGCATCATCATCTTGACACTGATGACGATTCCGACGATGATTCAAATTTTTATCCACAAATATTTGACGGTCCCATTGTCAAACAGGTTAGCAATTCTTGGCGTGTATGACTCGTGCTACAGTGCTCTACTGATCAGCAGTGGCTGCTATGCCAACTTTGCCGCTCTCTTGTGCTCTGTATCTTCTGCAGTGATCTACCAACGTTCAACCATTACTTTACTTACATTAATGGGTATATGGAAAAACAATACAATAAAACAGAGCAAGTCATTCTAAGATTCATAGTAGTGTCAGGTCATAGTTTTGGGTTATTCACAGAGTATTGCCAAAGGTGACAATCGAACAATTAGTATATCAATAGCCTAGTCTTTTTCACCGGATCATTTTATGTCATGCATGAGAAATAAGCTTGCATGCATAAGGAATGTCTTCTCCAACTTGTGCTTGTCATTGTGGCATGCACGCCACTGCTTGTGTAGCTACTGTATTAGCTTCAAAGTGTTCAATTTCAAAAAGTTTTGAAATTCACCTCCAAAGATATTAAATATATCAAGGGATAGGTTTATATACTCTTTATGAATAAATATTTGAATCCAATTTTTGTTTTGTCTTAAATAGAATACATTCTCAACTTGTTTTGCTTATAGCTTGTTTCTTTTTTCTTTTTTTTTTCCTTATCGCTCCCTCCCCCAATCCTGCACTGTGATGTGTTATCATGCAATACTTTAATCTGCATGCTTGATAGAGGAACTACATGCTTAGTGGTAGCTCTTCTGGAAGCGAGCATGATTGGGGGTTGACTTCGGTTGAGGGAGACGAGACAGAAGGGGGCCCACATATGTACCAAGAGAGGCAGGAGGAAAGTGAGGAGGAGAACAAGGAAGCAGAACATGTATTGGGCCAAGAAACTGAAACTTATCAACTTATGGCAAGAAACAAGGTGATTAATTAGAACCAGGATCGATTATACGACAGAGTCATCTATGAATCCTGGATTAATTAAAAAAAGTTGCACATAAATATGCTTAGCTCTGCTCCTCTAGCTATAAATAGGCAGTTACACACACATTTATCTTTCATAATCATAGAGTAATGTGACTCTTAATTACAAAACGTTTGTCTTCCTGTTCAAAGTTGTATTTGTCAGTAATTAATGTATTATTAACAAAGAATAAACAAAAAAATTGCAAAATTATAGATTCATTATATAAAATAAATTATGAATTTGTGCATAAAATAAATTTTCTGTAACAAAACGTAATGTTTTTAGAATATCTAGTATTCATCTTGATAATGTTTTAAGTGCAATACAGTATATCTGCATGTTTTGGTGGGAAAACGTGATTTTTGAAAGGAAAAGATAAATAACTTTAGGTTTTCCACTTAAAGTTGATCCAGTTGTTTATAAATGTATGTTGTGCTTTTTTGGCTGAGTCAGTTAACCTGAACTGGCCTAGAAATTAAACTTTGAAAACTTTCTTTTATGCATTGGTAAATACATTGTTGTGAAGTAACGTACAATTTAATTTTGCATTAAAACTGACTGTAACCTCACCTAATCTTGCTAAAATTAACATAATGTAATTTAACTTAATCCTACCCAACATATCTTAGGTCAGCTTAAATTTAATTATTACTATATTTAACAAATGAAATATTATTAATTTTGTCTTGTTCTGAGTTTGCTGAGTTATTGCAATGGTGAATGTACACTTGGCATGTTAGCCAAAGTGATAGTTGTTTTATAAGCCAAAAAGTTATGCTCCTTTTGCTACAAATAGGTACAGTAATTATGCAGTATTAAGCTTTTTATAATTACATTAAGCTAATCCAGTACCATAAGAAATATTTTTTTTATACTGTTATGATATGTGCACACTCAAAAGACAGAGCCAACATTTTGAGATAGCTTCACATCCATTCAACTTGCACAATATACTGAGTCACCGGGTGAGACTCATAAACCTTCATTCTGACACACAACATGCTTCTGCAGGTTATTTGTTTTATTTCTGCTTGCTTCAAATGAAATATTCAATGTTATATTCTTAATATCTTCCTGTCATGATTATATCTTCAGGAGCCTTCTAATAAGTCTTGTTCACTAAGTGATATTCAGATAACTTCCTCAGTTCATGTCTCTTCCCTCACACCTTCAGTGATTACACTGTCTTTAGTTTCTATAATATAGTATTGTTCAAATTAATATCTGAATTTATTATTGTCTTCTCTCTCTGCATATCTACCTACAGAAGAGTTGGGACATGGACTCCATGATGCAGGTGCATACAACAACAACCAATTTGCTAATGTTTCTGAAGCCTTTCCAGTTTTTCTCTTGTCTTGATCCTTAACCTTCCTTAATTATTTTATATTTCTTTCCAACTATCCTGCAATCTACATAACTTATATGGCAAACCACTTCTCTTGATTCTTTTTTTTATCATCAAAGTAACTTGTAAAATTTGGTAGCTTTTAGAGGTAATTCATTAACACTAATCATTTTCCTACCAAGCGAGTATTGCTTGGTGGGTAGACAATCTTAAACTTTTGGCTTGTCTTATGTGTTTCCTGCTTTCATGTAAATTGAAACTGTTTTTGCATTACAAATAATTTTTCAGCAAGTATAACGATGTAGCAGGAGCACACGTTCTACTTTATATAAAGTACTGTCATTGTGATTGACCTGACTTTTGCCTCCTCCCCTCCTTGCCTCATCACCACCTCCGTATTTTCATTGTCTTTCTTGTCTTCTACCTTGGTGGTTTCTCTCCTGTGGGGATTTTATCCAATGCCTGTGGGCCAGTAGCCCTCTTGCAGTGCTCCTCTGTTCTAGTACTGCTACTCTTATTATTCCAGAATTTTTCCCTAGTTTTCCACTTATACTACCACTACCTTATATCTACCTTGACCACTGCTGCACTTCTACTGCCACTACTATACTACTACTATACTACTACTGCTACTACTATACTACTACTGCTGCTGCTTACTACTGCTGCTCTCTTGCTGCTGCTCTGCTACTTGCTGCTGCTGCTGCTGCTGCTGTGCTGTGCTCTACTGCTCTGCTTCTACTACTCTACTACTATACTACTACTACTACTATACTACTACTACTACTACTATACTATACTACTACTACTACTATACTACTAGTACTACATTACTACTTGTACTACATTACTACTTGTACTACATTACTACTTGTACTACATTACTACTTGTACTACATTACTACTTGTACTACATTACTACTAATACTACACTACTACTAGTACTACACTACTACTGGTACTACACTACCACTAGTACTACACTACTACTATACTACTACTACTACTACTACTATGGTGAAAATTTACACATGTGCAAACATCTGGGTATCTTTATTGTAGATGTTTTGCCATCCAGTGGCTTTATCAATACAGATTCTAGGACATAATTTGAAGACAGTAGAACTATATACACCATACAAAAGATGAGGTAATCACTCCCTCAGCCTTGGAGTTTGAGTGTAGGGCACCGTAGTTGTGCTCTTCACACCAACTCCAAGGCTGAGGGACTGATTACCTCCTCTTTTGTATATAGTTATACTGTCTTCAAATTATGTCCTAGAATCTGTATTGATAAAGCCACTGGATGGTGAAATGTCTGACAATAAAGATACCCAGATGTTTGCACAATGTATATTTTCAGCTTGTCGGTATTGTATGCCATTCTTGTACTCTGTGCTGCAGCTGCCTACTCTGCTGCTGCTACTCTATGCTCTGCTGTCTCTGCTCTGCTGCTGCTGCTACTGCTGTACTGCTCTGCTGCTCTGCTGCTGTGCTGCTGCTGTCTGCTGCTGCTGCTGCTGCTGCTGCTACTGCTACTGCTGCTATGCTGCTGCTGCATACTGCTGCTGCTACTGCTGCATGCTTGCTACTGCTGCTATGCTACTGTACTATGCTCTGTACTGCTGCTGCTTAGCTCTGCTGCATGCTGACTCTACTGCTGCTATGCTGACTGTAGCTGCTCTCTGCTGCTAGCTATGTCTGCTGCTGACTACTACTGCTATGCTGCTCTGCTTACTGCTGCTGCTTACTCTGCTGCTTAGCTGCTGCTATACTGCTGCTGCGCTACTGCTGCTAATATGCTGCTGCTGCACTGCTCTATGCTGCTCTGCTACTGTGCTGCTGCTACTGCTGTACTACTACTGCTGCTGTCTCTGCTGCTGCTGTACTGCTGCTGCTGCTTGCTCTGCTGCTTACTGCTGCTGCTTACTCTTACTGCTACTGCTGCTGTACTACTGCTATACTACTACTATGCTACTACTCTGCTACTACTGCTACTATACTGCTGCTTACTGCTGCTGCTACTGCTACTTGCTCTGCTCTACTCTGCTATCTCTCTCTGCTACTACTCTGACTGCTACTCTGCTCTGCTATACTACTACTACTCTACTCTATACTACTCTGCTATACTTTCTCTACTACTATACTACTACTCTATACTACTACTCTATCTACTACTTCTACTACTCTACTATACATACTATACTACTACTTACTACTCTCTACTACTACTACTATGACTACTACTACTATACTATGACTACTACTACTATCCTACTACCACTATACTACTACTACTATACTACTACTGTACTACTGCTGCTGCTTCTGCCATCACTGTCACTACTTCCATTTTCACTATTACTATTAATACTATTACTGTTATGCTGTTACCATTGCTACTCATGGGAGACAGAAACTTATGATGACATTTTTGTCTGACTTGAACTATTTACTAGTGACACAGCCTAGTTAATGGTCCAAATTGTAGTGAAACTTAGTCGTAAGTTTGTCTCCTGAGTGTATTGTTCCAGTCACAGTATTGAGCCTTTTTATTCACTACTAGTACTGCTTTTACTATTACTATTTCAGTTACTATTACTTCAATTACTATTACTACTGCAATTACTATTACTACTGCAATTACTATTACTACTGCAGTTACTATTACTATTACTATTATTATTACTGATGCTATTACTCTTTCTGTTACTATTACCACTGCCGCCACCACCAATATTACCTCTCCTTTCTTCTCCTGCCCCTTCATATATTCTGGCCTTCTTTCCTTCTCACTTCAGTTTGATTTGTCAATATCATTCATGTCTATCATATTTCCAACCTTTATAATATCATAAGGAGGCACCCACCAGTAATTGAAAGAAAGGTATTATACAGAGAAAGCAGTGTTTCACCACTGCAAATGACATTCAGTGCAGCAATTGAAGAATTTTTTAAATTTGCTATTATACTACTATACTATAGTAGTAGTAATGGAGGTGAACAAGGTGGCTAGGTTTGGTCTAGGTTTCGTTAATGAGCATGAAGGGTGATTGTAATGCACAAGTGTGAGAGTAACATTGTAGAGAACCTATATTTGGATACATAAGTGACAGGTAACCCCTGTGGTTTAGTGCTTCTATTTGATTATAATAATAATAAAGTGACAGGTAAGATGAAAGCACTCTTGGCAAGAGAAGAAAGGTAGAAGCTTCATATGACTTCATTATAGTGGGCATAGTGAATGTTATGATCCTGAAGGTGAAAGCACTCATGAATGAGAAAAAGGGCTACTTAGCACTTTATTCATCACTGTTCTTGTAGGAGAGATGAAGGTATGGACATCACCTTATTAATATTGTGGACCTGGTATGGTCATACTGACGAGTTGTATGTAAACCACACATATGCACTCATCTTGACATTTAATAAGGAAACCTTTTACAATGAGTGGCTTTTTTAGGCTTAATATAGAGTAGCTAGAACAGGCACTATATACAATACAAAAGGTCAGGTGAACATTAGTTAAAAGTGAGGTGATGTAATAAAGGAAGGTTGATAGCATCTCCCCAGTGTGCACTGGTAGGCCTCCTGCAGTGCTTACTGGCATAACTTGGTATTGTCTAATGATGGTGTCGCTCTTTAGAAGCAATCATTTGGTCAGGGTTTTGGATATGCTAAAACTGCCTGATTTCCATCATAGTTGGTTATTGGTATCATGGCTGTTTCTAGTGCTTGCGTCTGAGTAAGTAATTTTGTGAATTATCATCTTAGCTTTATTAAATTTAATGATGCCCTTGGTGCTGTTCTATCTTGTATGCAGGTTGTCCTACCTGCAGGAGTATTTGTTTGCAAATCCTGAGTTCTGATGTAAATGATAGCCTGGTAGTGGAATTATCTGTATGCCTGCTTTTATTTTTCATAAGTCTTTGATGGAGGTTGAGCCATTAGTAGTTACTTTCATTTAACTGTCATTAGTAATGAAACAGAAGCCACACCACTAATTGGTAAAATGATGTACAGTGGTACCTCGACTTACGATATTTTTTCATTCCAGAATACTGTTAAAGTGCCATTACCAAACGAATTTATCCCCTTAAGGAATGATGTAAAATAGACTAGTCCTTTTAGACCCCCAAAATTACACTTACAAAAGCATTTAAAAAAATAAACTTACATAAAAGGGTGAGTTTGGGGACCATCGTAAGTCGAGGTACCACTGTACTTGGCAGGGAGGTATGTTACCTATGTTGGTCCTGTCGAGAATGCACATGGCTCTCTTCCTACCGTCATTGATATAGTGTAGTTGGAAGTGAAGCAGTTGAAAGGCCTGTGTAATGGTTTTTCCCCATTCTTCTTCCTGGTATTGTGTGCTGAAAACATCAAAAATTCAAGGAAAAATTCTTAATGTGAAGCCTCTGTCATGTCATGATAGGAATAGAAGTGTATCAAGTCATTCTTGTATGTAGGCTTCCTGCAGACTTGGAACCAGAGTCTCTCCTCTCATAGGGAGTAACACATTAAGAAATGGTATGGTCCGGTTAGCCGGACTTGAGTCCTGGAAATGGGAAGTACAGTGCCTGTACTTTGAAGGAGGGGTTTGGGATATTGGCAGTTTGGAAGGACTTCTAAACTGTCGTATCTGAGCGCCTCTGCAAAGACAGTGATTATGTATGAGTGAGGTGAAAGTGTTGAATGGTGAAAGTATTTTCTTTTTGGGGATTTTCTTTCTTTTTGGGTTACCCTACCTCAGTGCGCACACACACACTTTCTCTTTCTTTTTCTCTTTTTCTATCTCTTTCTTTCTCTTTCTCTTTTTCTCTTTTTTTTCTTTTTCTTTTTCTCTTTTTTTTCTTTCTTTTTGTTTCTCTTTCTCTGTGACACAGGCACACAGATATAGTGTGTGTGTATATATATAGATATAATATATATATATATATATATATATATATATATATATATATATATATATATATATATATATATATATATATATATATAGATATATATTCTTCTTTCTTTCAACACGTCAGCCGTTTCCCACCGAGGCAGGGTGGCCCAAAAGGAAAAACGAAAGTGAGTGTGTGTGTGTGTGTTAGTTACCATTTTGTCCTAGGCACATGTCGATTTGACACTAGGCCTGTTGTATGTATGTGTGTGAGTGTGTGTGTGTGTGTGTGTGTGTGTGTGTGTGTGTGTGTGTGTAAGGAAACACTCGAAATGTTTCCGCCCGTCGGAATAGAACCCGGGCTCTCCGTGCGTGAGCGAGCTTTACCACTGGCCACCGGGGTGTGTGTGTATGTGTGTGTGTGTGTGTGTGTGTGTGTGTGTGTGTGTGTGTGTGTGTGTGTGTGTGTGTGTGTGTGTGTGTGTGTGTGTGTGTGTGTGTGTGTGTGTGTGTGTGTGTGTGTGTGTGTGTGTGTGTGTGTGTGTGTGTGTGTGTGTGTGTGTGTGTGTGTGTGTGTGTGTGTGTGTGTGTGTGTGTGTGTGTGTGTGTGTGTGTGTGTGTGTGTGTGTGTGTGTGTGTGTGTGTGTGTGTGTGTGTGTGTGTGTGTGTGTGTGTGTGTGTGTGTGTGTGTGTGTGTGTGTGTGTGTGTGTGTGTGTGTGTTGTGTGTGTGTGTGTGTGTGTGTAAGTGTGTGTGTGTGTGTGTGTGTAAGTGTGTAAGTGTGTGTGTGTGTAAGTGTGTGTGTAAGTGTGTGTGTGTGTGTGTAAGTGTAAGTGTAATGCGTGTATGCACCTGGAGAAGAGAGGAGTGTAGAGGAGAGAGAGATTTTGGGAGATGTTAAGCGAATGTATAGGAACTTTTGAACCAAATGAGAGAGTAATTGTGGTAGGGGACCTAAATGCTAAAGTGGGAGAAACATGCAGAGAGGGTGTAGTAGGTAAGTTTGGGGTGCCAGGTGTAAATGATAATGGGAGCCCTTTGATTGAACTTTGTATAGAAAGGGGTTTAGTTATAGGTAATACATATTTTAAGAAAAAGAGGATAAATAAGTATACAAGATATGATGTAGGGCGTAATGACAGTAGTTTGTTGGACTATGTATTGGTAGATAAAAGACTGTTGAGTAGACTTCAGGATGTACATGTTTATAGAGGGCCACAGATATATCAGATCACTTTTTAGTTATAGCTACAGTGGGAGTAAAAGGTAGATGGGATACAAGGAAAATAGAATCAGTAAGTAAAAGAGAGGTGAAGGTTTATAAACTAAAAGAGGAGGCAGTTAGGGTAAGATATAAACAACTATTGGAGGATAGATGGGCTAGTGAGAGTGTAGGCAATGGGGTCGAAAATGTATGGGGTAGATTTAAAAATGTAGTGTTAGTGTTCAGCAGAAGTTTGTGGTTACAGGCGAGTGGGTGCGGGGGGGAAGAGGAGCGATTGGTGGAATGATGATGTAAAAGAGTAGTAAGGAGAAAAGTTAGCATATGAGAGGTTTTAACAAAGTAGAAGTGATGCAAGGAGGGAAGAGTATATGGAGAGAAAAGAGAGGTTAAAAGAGTGGTGAAGCAATGTAAAAGAGAGCAGATGAGAGAGTGGGTGAGATGTTATCAGCAAATTTTGTTGAAAATAAGAAAAAGTTTTGGAATGAGATTAATAAGTTGAGGAAGCCTAGAGAACAAATGGATTTGACAGTTAAAAATAGGAGAGGAGAGTTATTAAATGGAGAGTTAGAGGTATCGGGAAGATGGAGAGAATATTTTGAGGATTTGTTAAATGTTGATGAAGACAGGGAAGCTGTAATTTCGTGTGTAGGGCAAGGAGGAATAACATCTTGTAGGAGTGTGGAAGAGCCAGTTGTGGGTGTAGGGAAGTTCGTGAGGCAGTGGGTAGAATGAAAGGGGTAAGGCAGCTGGGA
>WNWK01001733.1:132265-254202 GCA_009830355.1 Cherax destructor
GGGTCATGGTTGGGACTGGTACTTTTTTTTTTTTTTTTTTTTAATCTGCATTCTCTTACTTTGGCATAATTGTTTGAATTTTTGAAGGAGAGGCATGTTCTTCAGTGAGGCAAGTAGCTTTGCTTTGAGAAAACCAATTTATTATTTAAATGAGTTTTTTTTTCTCCCAGCAAATTGTTACACAGAACTTGCAGGATCCATGCCTCTGTACCTAACTACAATTCCAAATAGCTTACTTTATATACGATTATTGACAACTTCAGAAACTTTAGAAGACAAAAATTGTTTCAGTTTTAGAGAAAGACAGCTTAGAATTAAGATTAGCATGATTATGGGAAAAATGTTAACAAGTACAATATTTGTTGTCTTTGGAAATATTTTAGACTACAATTCCTTCCTTGATTTATGTCTTGCTCTTTACACATTTCATGATTAATACCATTACTATTAATGACTAATTAGTGTAAAATATACTTTTTCTTTGTGTTTTGAGAGACTTCTTTTACTCATTTTTAAATGCCATGGCCTCTTTCTTCAAATTTTATCAAACTCTTCAGAATCAGTAAATCTCATATTAACAAGTTTAATAATTTTTGTCATAATTTTGTGTTATGCCATTACAAAAAAAAAAACAAGATGCACATTGAGAGAGGTGAACAATCTGGTATATTGTATTCCCCAGGGCTTTAAAGAAATGGACATGGATGTGATTGGTGACTTCCGTTATGCAGATGATGAATTTAAAGACCCCGATGACAACCTGAGGTAAGGTGCTATTCAATAACTGTATTAATATATCCAGTGTACCATACCTGTTGCTCTGCTAAACAATTAACTTTTCTTGATGCTTTGTGTTGTTTTACTTGACATGTCTGTTTAGGAAGAATGTAATATTTGTTTGAATTTTTTTTCATAATCTACCTTACCTTGGTGGAATATGGGGCAGTGCAATAAATATTTTTAATATAGTACCTGTATATCTTTCCCAAACTTTTACAGTGGACCTCTTCAGCGGTTAAGTACACAAGCACTGGCTCTATCTGGTACAACAGAAATGGGAATGGGTACCCTGACAGGTGGTCAGGGAATTGAAGGAGGAGGAGAAGGTGGAGTTGTCGAGGATCATGATTTGTTTGAAGAAATGTGTGCACACCGACGTCCAGATATGAATGACTTTGATGATATGTGGAGTGATAAAGAAAAAGAAATTACTTTCAACCAAGAGTCAGTGCAGTCAGAAAAGTAAGTGTAGTTTCTTGTATTTCATAAAATTAAAACACACATGAAATACATTAACCCTCTTTCAAAACTACATTTCTTCCATTGTGCTGGAGTGAGATTTTTTCATAATGACCTCATTATTTAACCCTTTGGGGGTCGACAGGCCTTCTCAGGAAAGTGTTCCTGGGGTCGAAATTTTTTTGGAAAAAAAAAAAATTAATTTTTTCTTATGAAATGATAGAGAATCTTTTTCCGATCATAACGCCACCAAAATTATGAAATGTGATCGAAAACTAACGGAATTATGCTTTCGCGAAGTTAGCGGTAGCCATGACACTTATGCATCGGCGATTTTGCCCACTTTGAGCCCTATTTTCGTCAAATTCCAATGTTTCAGTCTCCTAAAATTATAGCTATTTCGCTAGAACTCCATTTCTTCTATCGATTGAGTACAAGAAACTGCCTATTTATCAATTTCATCTACCCAAAATAGTGGTCAGAAAATGGCAATTTTCCAATTTCACACAAATTTCAAACGATGCCAATTTCAAAATAGGGTCCAGAGTAAACAAGGCAGACATTCCTGGCACTAAAATAACATGTTCTCTGTTCATTAGTCACATCTCCAGGCCCCTGTTCCATTTCTTTTGCTTTTCATTTTGAATTTTTATTCTCACAAAAAATAGAAGATTTACTGTTATGTATACAACTGCATCATTGTAATAATGGTATAAATAATATCAGAGCACTTGTGCATGAATATAAGACTCGCCAGTTGATGTGTATTGGAGGCATGGTGTGATTTGTTTACTCTTGAACATCGTCAAAAATCGAACATTTTTGCTACTTTGAGCTCAATTTCAAGGTACTTGTCATTGTCATACCAATCAAAATCATCTCTATTTCTGTAAAATATCTTCCATTCTATCAAATGAGACCAAGAAAACGAGAATACATCAATAAAAACCATACGAAAATCGACTGCAAAGTCGCTGTTTTAATCGAAAAAACGGTCAGTTTTTTTTTCTCTCATTATGCAGTGTACTGCAGGATTTTTTTTATACTGCGCACACTGACCACAGACCCATTCTTTCATATGTATGCCTACCAGACGTTTTCTGCTTAAATTGAGGCCGCTAGAATTTGGGCGTAGTACGGCATCAACCCCTGCTCGTAAAACGTACTAGTACGGCACCGACCCCCAAAGGGTTAAGCTTTGTAATAATTTCTTATTTTTGTATTGTATTGTATGTTTAAACACTCAAGTATATAAGTATAGTTTTCTAGTGATTACAAAGAGCAAATTTATTTCCATTCTTTACTTTAATCAGGGTAATTGTTAATTAGTGTGATGAGTAATTATCTTAGTCTATAAGTAGCTGTGTACCGAGTTTTGGTAGTGTGGCAAAGCATTGAGGAGATTTGCCTAAGTAATTGGAAGTTACTTTTAGTTAAGAATGGAGTTTTGCAGCAACTAAGCTTTATAGTTTGCATTCATAAGTAAAGTATAAGATATATACAGCAGCTCATTTGATTAGCTGTTTGTAGTTATAGGAGTAGAGCTGTGCTTGTGGTGTCTTGCCTTTAGTGTTCAGATTGCTGTTAATTTTTTCAAGTTAATTGTGGTAGTAGAACATGTTACCACCTCTTATATCTCAGTTCAGCACTCTACCACTCTAAAGAAATATTCTTTAGTGTCATTTCAGCACCACTTGACTTTTAGTTTGCAATTGTAGCCTTTTGCTTATTTGAGATCTCTTTAAACAATGTAACATGTGAAGCATTACTTTCATAAAAGTTTTGATTTTTTAACTGATACAATTTTTTTTAGTACAGTATTTATTAAAATTACTGTTACTCTGAAAAATTAAGGTAGTCAATGGAATTTAAAATTTATTCATTTATTTCACCTCAACAGTGACAAGGAAAAGGATGCAGGTTCTAGTTCAGAAGAGGAAGATGAAGAGGAATATTCTGGAGTCAGATCAGGAGAGACTAAAATGGAAGTGGATCCTGATGGTATGGCACTTATAACTGATTAAAAAAAAAAATAGTTGCAATGTTTTTCCAAGTGAATTTATATGAACATAAAGATGTAATAAAACTGGTCATGGCACAAACTCAACTGGTGAAAATAAAGTAGATGGTACTAATAGTTATCCCTCCAAATTTGCATGCTGCTGCACAGACAAACCACCACCCACTTAATTTGCGGATTTCGATTATCCCGTGTTTTTATGATGGCCAATCAGAAAATAAGATTCATTTTTCAAAATGTTTCTGGCTTGGGCTTTCCCACAATGGAATCTGTTTATTCTGGTGATTCTCTCTTGTAAATGTGAATATTAACTAGGTTAGAGTGATTTACAGTATTAGACATGTGACCAAAATAAAATAAATGAATCCAACTCTAATAAAATTTGTGTATAAACTTGTGCGTGGTTGTAGTGCAAATGATAAGAAAGATGATTGTGGATGTTATGGATGAGAAATAAATGAGATTAGGTCAGGGGTTTCTAATAGAGTTAGAGCTAAGGAAGGAGTAGCAATAATGTTGAAGGATAAGTTATGGCAGGAAAAGAAGGAATACAAATGTATAAATTCAAGGATTATGTGGAGTAAGATAAGGGCTGGAGAAGAGAGAGAGATTTTGGGAAATGTTGAGTGAGTGCGTGGGGAGTTTTGAACCAAGTGAGAGAGTACTTGTGGTTGGGGATCTCAATGCTAAAGTGGGTAAAAATGTTGTGGAGGGAATAGTAGATAAATTTGGGGTGCCAGGGGTAAATGAAAATGGGGAGCATTTAATTGAACTATATGTGTAGAAAGAGATTTGGTAATAAGTAATACATATTTTATGAAAAAGAGGATAAATAAGTATACAAGATGATGTAGCACATAATGAAAGTAGTTTGTTAGATTATGTATTGTTGAATAAAAGGTTGATAGGTAGGCTTCAGGATGTACATGTTTATAGATGGGCAACGGATATATCGGATCATTATCTAGTAGCTACAGTTAAAGTAAGAGGTAGATGGGACAAAAGGAAAATGGCAACAGTAAGTATGAGAGAGGTGAAAGTTTATAAACTAAGGGAGGAGGAAGTTAGGATGAGATATAAGCAACTTTTGGCAGAATGTGTGCTAGTGCAAGTATGGGTAGTGGGGGGTTGAAGAGGGATGAGATAGTTTTAAAAATGTAGTAGTATTAGAATGTGGGGCAGAAGTTTGTGGCTATAGGAGGGTGGATGCAGGAGGAAAGACAAGTGACTGGTGGAATGATAAGGTAAAGGGAGCGATAAAAGAGAAAAAGGTAGCTTATGAGAGGTTTTTACAAAGCAGAAGTGCAGAGTATATGGAGAGTAAAAGAAAGGTAAAAAAAAGAAAACTTTCATCATTATCCCTCATACATAATCACTGTCTTTGCAGAGGCGCTCAGATATGACAGCTTGAATGTCTCTCCAAACTGCCAATATGCCAAGCCCTTCCTTTAATTAAACTACAGGCATTGTACTTCCCGTTTTCAGGACTCAAGTCCGGCTAACCGGTTTCCCTGAATCCCTTCACAAAATATTACCCTGCTTACACTCCAATAGCCCGTCAGGTCCCAAAAACCATTCGTCTCCATTCACTCCTATCTAACGCGCTCACGCACGCTTGCTGGAAGTCCAAGCCCCTCGCCCACAAAACCTCCTTTACCCCCTCCTTCCAACCTTTTCGGGGACGACCCCTACCGTGCCTTCCTTCCCCTACAAATTTACATGCTCTCCAAATCATTCTACTTTGTTCCATTCTCTCTAAATGACCAAACCACCTCAACAGCCCCTCTTTAGCCCTCTGATTAATACTTTTAGTAACTCCACACCTCCTAATTTCCACACTACAAATTCTCTGCATAATATTTACACCACACATTGCCCTTAGACAGGACATCTCCACTGCCTCCAGCCTCCTCCTTGCTGCAGCATTTACAACCCATGCTTCACACCCATATAAGAGTGTTGGTACCACTATACTCTTGTACATTCCCTTCTTTGCCTCCATAGATAACGTTAAATATACACTTTACAAAATGAAAAAAATGCAAGTCAGTGAACAACAGTTATACAGCAGAGCAGTTACCACACACTGCCTCATAAACTTGAGGGTTCCTCACATACTCACATGCATGAACACATTATGCTTCATCACATGTACTTGCCTATTTGTGCTTGCAGAGGGTCAATTCTCTGATCCTGGCCCTGTCTCTTAACTTGCCACAATTGCAAACAAATCATGAAATATTACCCCAACACACAGGAAATTTAATTTTAGGGTCTGACACAGTTAAAGGGGTTTAAAATAAAAAATAAATATTGGAAAGTATAGGTATTGGTATCGATCTAAAATTGAGTACAGTGGTCCCTCGGTTTTCGTGCATCTCCAAACTCGAACATTTATGTAAGTGTATTTTTGTAAGTGCTGTTGCAAGTGTATTTTTGGGGGTCTGAAATAGACTAACCTACGTGACATTATTTCTTAAGGAAGTAAATTCGTTCGGTAATGGCACTTGAGCAGCATTCTGGAATGAATTTTCGGCGAAAACCGAGGGACCACTGTATCTGTTTTGGCAAAAATTTTGGCTTAATGGTGATAAAGTTAGAGACCCTGAGAAACTAGAGTACAGTAAAGGACCCTTCAAAAGAGGCACCTTGAGGATGAAGGACTCATGATCAAACCTGATTGCCTCTCCTTTCTCAGGCACTATGACTCCTGTGGGTTTAGTGAGTCTTTCTAATGAATATAATAATGATAATTAGAGTAGGCATATTAGGAAATTTATATAGAGTAGGATATATACATGTCTTGGCCATTCTGTCACATTATAGAAAATTACCTCTTAAATATTTATTGAATTCTGTTTTCTAGTTTTCAGTTCCAATTAAGGTAAGATGATATTTATCCTTCATAACAAAATCTCTTAAATTTCAGACTGGGCGGAGGTGTTTGACAAACGGTCTAGCGGTGGTCAGAACAGTTGCCCTGATGAACCCATAAACCCCTGGCAGTCAGCCCCAATGGCAGATACTTCTGACAACACTGGCTGGGCTGACTTTGGTGGCAATGTATTTGGCAGTGCTTCCACCATGGGCCCATTTGGGCCAAGTCATAATCCTAAAAAAGATACCTTTTCCACTGACTTCACCAATGTCTTCGGTCCTCCAATGGCTCAGCAAGATAGCTCAAACACCGTTTTTGGTGAAACCACACCCAACCAAGAGGCCTTCAAAGCAGATTTCTCCAGTGTGAATTTTGATTCAGCATTTGAAACTAACTGTGATGACCAGAAAAACACTGTTACTCCTGCAGGTGAACCTCAAAAGAGGTAAGTGTAAAAATGTGCAGTACGTACTATTGTTTGAAATGAACTTTGGTAAGCTCTCGATTTAATGTACTAATAGAGGGGAAAGAGGGTGGCCGGCCAAGGTCACTGTGGTGCATAGAAGCGATTGTTTTGCTGTGGTAATAAAAGTAATAGACAGTTCTATAAACAGTGGATTTTGTCCATCGTTTTCAAACTGATTGAGATCCAGTAGATTTTGTCCTGTATTTCTGAAGTCCATTAAATCAAGGGTTTACTGTACTGTTTTGTATTTAAGCTTGGTTAATGTTAAATGCATGATATTTTCTTGTAAAACTAACAAAGATAACCTTATGAAAATTTAATGTATAATTGCATGCATTCAAAGTGTGCTTGTTAATTAATATTATTATGGTATTGTTTGATTGCTAAAAATGGAAATTAGAAGTATGACAGTTACACTGAAACATTGAGGAAAGCAAAGATGGGAAGCGCATACTTAAGCAATGTGCCATTTCTTTCACCTTGACATTACTAATGCAATATTATTGAAATATTTCTAATAAAGGTTTCGGGGGAAGAACCTAATTATTCTGAAGGAAATGAATTCATTATATATACTTTCTCGAAAATATTTGTAATTGTACTGTTGCTGTATGAGGCTGATATATATGATAAAATATTATTTGGATTTTGTTTTGAAAATGATGAAAAAATAAAAATTGTGACTCTCACAGTGGAAGTTGCTTTGAAGGAAGCTAAATAGCGAGAGCAACTAAGGTAAAGTTTACTGGTTCATTAAGTTTGTTGATATACGACAGGGCAGTAGTCGGACACCTAGAGGAGTTTACAGTAAACCACAGTAAAGGGTGAAATAGCTTTAGGTCTTTCAGTTCCTAAACCGATATTTTATCAGAAACTTATAAGCTTGGATAGCAAAAGATGGGTCATGCTTTCACATACAACTCCATCTAGAATGAGGGTTTTTTAAATGGCATGATTCAAAAGTCACAATATTATTGTGACTTTATGAAGCATGGTCCATCTATTTTACTGTTACCTAAGGTTCCGATGAAAATTCTTTATTGGAATCAAAAGGATTACAGATTTAATTCACCCCTAATGTGCTTTATTATACATAATACAATATAAATTTTATTTAACAAATAAATTCTATATAAAATATAGAAATATCAGAGTTTTTACATTTGGTGGCCCCTTTGTTTATACAGTAATGTGACCATGACTCATTGTATTTGTAAGAATGTTAAACATGTTAAAGGAATATGATGCACTAATAATTATATAATTATCATAATAATAGTAATATTGTTGAGTGTTGCTTAGATGGTAACATTTTGCTTTAGATGTGCTTGAGTTTACCTGATATTGCTTCATGCTCTGTAAACTCTTGCCGAATGTATATCTCTCCTGGTTGTTTTAGAGTACTGTATGCAGTTGGGTAGAAACTCAAGGATCCATTTTAATGTGTATGCTGTATTTAACTTTGCTTGGAGATAACACTGTTTGTGTAGTTGATGTTAATGGTTTAACTTAATGCATGGCTTTGGTGTGCAGTAATTTGGAAGCAGCAGTGAGTGAAGAAGAGCCAGGGAAGGAAGAAGAAAAAAGCCATGATGATTTAATAGATAATTTCAAGTAAGTAACCATATTATTATTATTATTATTTTCTTTCATATAAACTCCCGTTTATTAGGTAAATATTTTGTTTAAGATTTTCTTTCTTAATCTGTTTTTTCCTTAGAAAACACTCAAGAAACTAACTCATTGGGAATAAGAGATTGACTTGTATATTAAGGTTGTTCAGTGGTTACTAAAACATTTTTATTTATGCAGTGGTCCTTCGACTAACGTAATTAATCCGTTCCAGGAGCTAGTACTTAACATGAAAAATACGTAATTCGAAACTTTATTTCCCATAAGAAATAATGTAAATACAATTAATCCGTTCCACCCAAAAATATTCACATACTAAATAATAAAAAACAGATTAATAAATAACATTTACTTACCTTTATTGAAGAGAGTTGCAGGCATCTGGAAGATAGGGAGGATGACAGGGGCAGGGTGTTAGTGGTTGGAAGGGGAATCCCTCTCCAAAATGACTTCAGGTAACAAGTCCTTATCTGGGGTTACTTCCCTTCTTTTTCTTTTAATGCCACTAGGACCAGCTTGAGAGTCACTGGATCCCTGCCTCGTGAAATAACTGTCCACAGTCCTCTGTTTCTGGCGACTCTTTAATATTTTCCTGAAGTGCAACATGGCTCTGTCACTGAACTGGTTGCACAGATGGCTCATTTCAGCTTGCTAAGGGTGGTGTTTTTCAACAAATGTCTGCAACTCATTCCACTTTGTACACATCTCCTTAAGCACTGAAGAAGGCACTTGATAGTAGATGCTGATAGTAGTGCTGATAGTAGATGCGGTTTTCTTGTACATCCTGGCAAGCTCACTCAGACGTACGCCACTCTCATATTTTTCTATAATCTCTTTCTTCAGTTCAATGGTGTTCCTCACTCTCTTTACCACAGAGGTGCCACTAGGAAGCTTCTTTGGACCTATGGTGACTTATTTCACAGTGACAATCACTAAACCACCAAAAAATACAACAAAAGTATTGTGAATGTTTGAAAGAGCACACTGGTAATGTTCTCTCAATAGTAAACAGCGCTAGACTGGCGTCCTGCGCAGGTGGACAGGTCTGGTACGTTACGCTACACAAGTAAATGTATGCTACACGAGAAAAATATTTTGCGAAAAAAGCTTACGTTACACAATTTTTACGTTATATGGAGCTTACGTTAGTCAGGGTTCCACTGTATTAGTAAAAGTTGCAGTAAGGTGTGTGTTCATGTCCCATCCAAAATACATTGTTAGTTGTGAGTTTTGGGAAAGATTTGAAGTAAGCTATCTTACACTTGGATTATTTATATTGCAAATAGAGGCCTGACAGTTACAAATAAAATTATATAAAGGACTTTTAAGAGTTCATAAAAGAGAATTTACTATGCATTCCCATCTCATGGACTGTGGAAAAGCACAACTAATGTATCACAAAAATGACAGGGCAAAACAAAGAATCATTGAGGCAGCTACTGTCAACCACACTGAGACAGAAGAATAAAATAGAGAAATATGTACATTAGCAAAACCCATTGCACACATTGTCCAGGATCAACATGCACAACACAAAACCTCTCGAGCTGATGCCTAGATACATGCCGTACCCTCCTGACTTTATTCTCCACTGATCTCTCCACCTGAAGAGACTTCAGGATGCATTTATGCTTTATAAGAAAGTTTTTTTTTTTCTGTGTACCTATTATAGGTTTTCCCTGCTAAAAGTATCTTTGAAATTACCACTGTACATCTGATATATTAAAAAGTACAAAAACACAACCTATACATTTTCTTTCTTTCAACACGTCAGCCGTCTCCCACCGAGGCAGGGTGGCCCAAAAGGAAAAACGAAAGTTTCTCCTTTTACATTTAGTAATTTATTCAGGAGAAGGGGTTACTAGCCCCTTGCTCCAGGCATTTTAGGCGCCTCTTACGACACGCATGGCTTACGGAGGAAGAATTCTGTTCCACTTCCCCATGGAGATGAGAGGAAATAAGAACAAGAACTAGTAAGAAAATAGAAGAAAACCCAGAGGGGTGTGTATATATATGCTTGTACATGAATGTGTAGTGTGACCTAAGTGTAAGTAGAAGTAGCAAGATGTACCTGAAATCTTGCATGTTTATGAGACAGAAAAAAGACACCAGCAATCCTACCATCATGTAAAATAATTACAGGCTTTAGTTTCACACTCACTTGGCAGGATGGTAGTACCTCCCTGGGTGGTTGCTGTCTACCAACCTACTACCTATAACCTATACATTTAACATCACCAATTTTCTCGTTTCCCATGGGATTGAGTTGTTGTATAGCACTGTCTTTGCAGTTTCAAAGATTTCGTTGCAAAATTAGACAGGTGCAAAGCAGTCTTATATTATGAAGATGTGGTGTTCTGTTTAGAACTCAAGTCACTGAAGATAATGTTCAACAGGGTAAAACATTACAAAAGTTTTCTCCTTTCCCTGTCTGTCCTTTATTACTGTCACCAGTTCACCTTTGTACCCATTTCTCTGCAACACTTCTTATTCTCAACAAAATTTGTTGACAGAACCTCACCCACTCTCATTTGCTCTCCTTTTACATACTTACCACTGTTTATTAGCATTATTATTTATTTTTATTATTATTACAGTGGTACCCCGACTTACGATGGTCCCCAAACACACGCTTTTATGTAAGTTTATTTTTTTAAATGCTTTTGTAAGTGTAATTTGGGGGGTCTAAATGGACTAGTCTATTTTACATCATTTCTTATGGAGATAAATTCGTTTGGTAATGGCACTTGAACAGCATTCTGGAATGAAAAAATATCGTAAGTCGGGGTACCACTGTATAATTATTTTATTTTACCCTAATGGCTGTCTCCCACCAAGGCAAGGTGACCAAAAGAAACAAATTCACCATCATTTGTTAAATTGCTGCATTTCCAGAAGTTTGTTGACCTCACAATTCAGATTATCCACACAGATATAACTGTACACACTATATTACATACATTAGTTCATTTGCTATTGAAGCCTTTAACAAATACTGTACACTTGATACTTTAAGTCTTGTGTTTGGAGTGTTAAAATTGCATGCTTACAAACTTCGCACATTTGGTTCAGCTTCCTATCATCTCGAGGCCTTCTGAAGAACAATGACAAGAGTTCAGGTAGCAGTGACGCAGGTACGACAGCTCCTGTTCTCAGCAAGAGTGAAGTATTGCCGGATGACCACAGTCAACAAGACGGATTGCCAGTAGCAGTAGCAGACACTCCTTCACAGAGCTAATATTTCCTAAAGGTGTGTCTTTTCTAACGTCCTTGGTATAAACTTCTGTGTATATGTAATTTGGTAAATAGAATTTCAAGGTAGGTAGTTGATTATTTGGCTTTGACCATTTATTGAAATGTTTAACAAGTTTAGATTTGATATGGGGGATATTATTATTCTTTGAATGTTTATTAACCAGATTTTTCCAATTGTAGTTTGGTATTATGAAGTACATATGTCAGTTTTATTTCTATCTGTCTTGGCAAAATCTCAAAAAAATTATCTTTTCTAAATTTCTAAAAGAAAATTTCATGATAATGTTTATCTGCTTTGGAAAACTCGTATTCCTTCACATTAAACATTACATTCTTGATACAAGTAGATTGATGTTTGGAACATGATTATATAAATTGTTGATTTTTGATGTTCTGGACAAATAGTATTCTCAAAAGTACTAAGTTGCCTTAATTACAATGCTCCACAAAAAACATTGACTTGTGATAGCTAGTGTTAAAATTATTAACATGATTAACCCTTTCACTGTCTCTCATGTAGATCTGTTATTAATTCCAGGATCACTTATGTAGATTACATTTTGAGCTCGGCTCCCAAATATAAGCTGTAAAGCATAAATTTTGGCCTTCATATGAGAGAATGGATCTGTGCAGTGAGTGTGCACACTATAAAAGAAATCCTACCCCCACACACTGCGTGATGGGAAAAGCAAAACTCTGAATTGTGTTTAGTTTAAAATAACATTTTTGAGGTGTTTTCTAGAATGGGTTTTATGGTTTTATTGGATGTTTCTTGGTATCATTTGAGAGAATGGAAGATATACTACTGAAATAAGAGATGATTTTGGTTGGTTTCAAGACCAGAAGTGTAGCTTGAAACTGGGCTCAAAGTATCGGAAATATTAAATTTTTGACGGTTTTCCTGAGGTTGGATAAGGCCCTCTTATACTCCACAGTCTGTTTTATGGGTTTTCTCTAGGTCTGATTTAATTATTGGGATGCCATAAACCATGAGCAAGAGGATGTGATTAATAAATAGAGGAAATTGTGCTGTATTGCATGGAATGTCTACAGTGTTTATTTTGAATTTTTTATTTTTTTATTTTGTGTAAATTTGACCAAATTACCGAATTCCATGCTGTTTATTAGGTAATTCTGATAGTTGAATGGGCGGTTTCTCATGCTCAAGCGATAGAACAGAAAGCATATTAGTAAAATAGCTAATAATTTGGCTGAATTTAGCAGTGGAATTGGCTTAGAATAGGACTCAAATTGGGTAAAAATTGCTGATGCATAAATTGCACCCAAACCACTTAACTTTGCACCTGTGTAATTCCATTAGTTTCCCATCAAGTTTTATATGTTTGGTGTCAATACTTTCAGAAAAAGATTCTCTACTATTTCAGAAGATTTTTTTTTTTTTAATGCTAACATTGTGAGTACTTTTATTTTCTGGGCTTCTGACAGTGAAGGGGTTACAAGTCATTGAATTTAAAAGACATATCAGATAAATCTCATAAATTATAGACTTTTTATATATCTAGGGTGATTTAATCTGTAATGCATTATCATTGAGTAAATTTTTTCTCTGTTTAAAATTTATATCAGACATGGCCATTTTTAATTACTATGTAATATTTTCATCATAAGTTACAGATTTATTTATTTTCAGATTTCATGTTATATTTAATGTACATTTTTTCCATCAGAGTAAGGAGTGGGAGGATCAACTGTATGAGGATGTAGAATAGTTTATCTGCCAGCAACACCTCAGGATTTACATGCCTGATATGTACTTCCAGTCTAAAATGCTCTAACCTCATAGAAACTCCAGTGGAATTGCCTTTATTTAGGTTTTTGTATTTATTGTGATGAATGTTGTCTACCACAAAACAACAGGAAGGTTTTTCCTCTTCAAGTTTTTTCAGTGGGCTTAGTGAAGTGTAATATTTCTGCTTTACCACAAGGTTGAGTTTTAACTACTACAGTGTAAACTACATTTTTGAGATGAGGGATGCTAGGATTGATTTTTTCCTGAGCCACAATTTTTTAATGTATTATGCAGTGTAGAGGAATGTGCCTAGACAAGTTTCACATGGGAAGGGAAGGCTCCTTCCCTTTCCATGTCATGGTAACTTGCCAAATTATATTTATTTACATATTTTATCCTGAACAATGCTACTCATGAAACAAATGTAGTTAATATATTGGGTTTTGATAACTAGTAATCATACAGGTCTGAAACTGGATCAAAACAAAATATACACGTCCACACTAGTGATACAATTCCTAATCATGTTTTTAACAGTACTCTATATTAATTTCCAGAAATATATGAAATAGTCATTGTCCCAATATTGAGTATAGCAGTGAAGTAGGTATTCCTGCTAATGAATATGAGGAAAAACGTATGTATAAAATTATTACAGGCCAAACACCTAACATTTCCAATCATGAGTGAGTGACACTTCTATGAGATGTATGTTGGATGTGGAGAAACTGTATTCCTGGGCATGATCATTGAGTGTCTGCTTATAGCCTGAGGATTTCTCATCGAGTTTTGTTATTAGGCTTTGTATGTCACTGTATATTTAGTCACATTTTTAAATAACTTTGTTCTCATTAGTCTAAAATTGACAAAAAAATGAGGACCAGTTTCAAAAATCTAGAATATGGTCTCAATTTGAATTGCTAAGGCTATATTATGGATGAGGAAAATGTTTCTTTGAACTTTAAATGACAGGTTATATTCCACTGACCAAGCTTGACACATTTTATAATCATACTCAGTTTGTTTCAAATTCTCTTCTAGACTTTTAAAACAACACTACTAATATATATATATATATAGTGTAAATTTCCGGGGTACTTTCAATTTCAAGATTGAAATTCTTATTTACAGATGTGTCAAAGCTTTCTTTTATCATTAAATGTTGGTTTATCATTCCACTAAGGAAGTCATCAGAAAGTAAAGCATTTGGGGAATTGCAATAGTTTTACTTGTCTTAAGTAGGTGCTTAGTTTAGTGCTTCATAATTAAACATGGCATTAATGTGTGATTTTTAAGTGAATTTACTTAAGCCAGAAAGACATGGGACTTGTTCATCCCTATCCTCAGATCCCTTCAGCAGTCTACAAGACTAGAAATATTCATTACTGTTGAATAATTTGACACAAAATAGGTCCAGTCAGCGATGTAGCTCTGAGTAAAGGCTCTGGCAGGTCTTGAAAATGCAGGGAGCATCATTCCACTATTTAAAAAAAATATTTCGTTTGGAAACGGTGAGTTATCTTATGCTGTTATAATGGCCTGCAATACTACAGTTTCTTCCTTAATATTCCATCTCTATGATCTTCAGTGTGAATTCCTTGTTTTAATTAAGCCTTCAGCATTCTAGAACTACCAATAAAGTTTATTGTTGGGCAAAATTTTCATTTTGCACTACCAATCTGTGATTACCAGTGAATGCCCTGTGAGTGTCTATAGACACTACTTGTTTGGATTTGGTGCTATTGTTTATTTATTAAATAGATAAAAATGTGAATTCAGTGTGTATGTATTTTATATATATTTTTTAACACGTCGGCCGTTTCCCACTGAGGCAGGGGTGACCCAAAAAAAAGAAGAAACACTTTCACCATCATTCACTCCACTGTCTTGCCAGAGGCATGCCAATACTACAGTTCAGATGCCCTTCTATACTGCAAGTATCCCCACACCTCCCTCAAAGTGCAGGCACTGTATTTCCCACCTCAGGACTCAAGTCTGGCTAACAGGTATCCTTGAATCTCTTTGCAAATGTTACTTTGCTCACACTATAACAGCTCGTCAAGTCCCAAAAAGCCATTTGCCTTCACTCCTATCTAATACACTCGTATACGCCTGTTGGATGCCCAATTCCCTCACACACTCAACCTCCTTTACCTCTGCAATCTTTCCTAGGGCGACCCATACCCCGCCTTTCCTCTACGGATTTATACACATTCCAAGCCATCATATTTCACTCCATCCTCTCTGAATGTCCAAACCTCCTCAACATCCCTTCTTCAGCCCTTTGGATAATACTTTTAGTAGCTCTGCACCTCCTCCTAATTTCCAAACTATGAGTTCTCTGCATAATATTTATGCCACACATTGCCCTCAGACATGACATTCCTACTGCCTCCAGCCTATTCACTGCAATATAACCAATGCTTCACACCTATATGTGTGTTGGTACCACTATACAGTGGTCCCCCGAATAACGAACACCCCGGAAATCATACAATTATGTAAGTATAATATTGTAAGTGCTTGTGGAAGTGTATTTTTGGGGGCCTGAAATAGACTAACCTACGTGACATTATTCCTTAAGGGAGTAAATTTGTTCGGTAATGGCACTTGAGCAGGCTTCTGGGATGAAGTTTTTTCGTTACTCGGGGGACCACTGTATGTACTCTCGTACATTCCCTTTTCGTCTCTATGGATGACATTTTTCTCCGCAGATGCCTCAGTGCACCACCCACATTTTTTCCCTCATCAGTTCTATGGTTCACCTCATCTTTGATAGAACCATCCTCCGACAAGTTCACTCCTAAATATCAGAACACATTCACTTCCTCCATACTCCCTTTTATCTTATATCCAAATCTTTCATTATCTAAATTGTTTTATGCTTATCACCTTGCTCTTTCCTATGTTTACTTTTAATTTCCTTCTTTTACATACCCTCCCAAATTTGTCCACTAACTTTTGCAATTTCTCTTCAGAATCTCCCTGAGGCACAGTGTCATTGGCAAAAAGCAACTGTGACAATTCTCATTTTGTATTAGATTCTGGATATTTTAATTCCATACCTCCCCAACACCCCCTAGTATGCACTTCTTTTACAACCCCATCTTTCTTTCTTTCAACACGTCGGCCGTTTCCCACCGAGGCAGGGTAGCCCAAAAGGAAAAACAAAAGTTTCTCCTTTTACATTTAGTAATATATACAGGAGAAGGGGTTACTAGCCCCTTGCTCCCAGCAACAACCCCATCTATAAATGTTAAACAACCATGGTGACATCACGGATCCCTGTCTAAGACCTACTTTTACTGGAAATTAATTCCATTCTCTCCTACATGCCCTATAACATTGGCCTCACTATCCTCATAAAAACTCTTAATTGCTTTCATTAACCTACCACCTATTCCATACAGTTGCAACAGCTGCTGCATTGTTCCCATAGCCACCCTATCATAGGCCTTTTCTAAATCCATAAATGCAACAACAACAAAAAAAATTGTAGCCCAGTGGTGGGAGGTGCGAATCAACCAATCACTTACCTTTACCTATATGTTTTTTCAATGCAAACACATGGTCTACACATTCCCTACACTTCCTAAAGTCTCTTTGTTCATCTGTGATCTTGCTCTCTCTCTGTTGCCGTTAATTCTTTCAATGATAACTCTACCATACACTTTACGTGGTATGCTCAACAGGCTTCTTCTCATATAATTTTTACTCTTTTTTTGTTCCCCTTTTCTTTATACAAAGGAACTATGCATGCTCTCTTCCAATCCCTAGGTACCTCACCCTCTTTCATACATTTATCGAATAAAAGTACCAACCACTCCAGAACTATATCCCTACCTGCTTTTAATATTTTTGTCTTGATCCCATCAATCTCAGCTGCTTTATCCCTCTTTTATTTTACCCACAGCTTCACACACCACTACTCTCACATCTGAAATCACTGCCTCCCTTTCTTCATCAAAATTTAACAATTGAAAATATTCCCACCATCTTCTCAGTACCTCCAACTTCCCTCTTCTGTCCTTAACTGGCAAATCCATTTGTTCCTTAGGCTTTCTCACCCAGTTACTCTCACTCCAAAACTTTTTCTTGTCCTTGGCAAAATTGTTGACAGAACCTCACCCACTCATTTACTTTCCTTTCATATTACCTCACCACTCTCTTAACCTCTCTTTTTACTCTCCACAGACTCCACCCTTTTTATATCACGTCTGTTTTGTACAAACCTCTCATATGTTAACTTTATTCCTTATCACTCCCTTTATCATTCCATGAATCTCTCCTCCTCCCTCCTGCACCCACCCTTCTATATCCACACACTTCTGCTGCACACACTAACATAGCATTCTTAAATCTGCCAAATACCTCTTCAACCTTCTCATTACCTATACTCTCACTCGTTCATCTTTCTCCCATTAGTTGCTTATATCGTACCTTAGCTACCCCTCCTTTAGTTTATAAACATTCACCTCTCTCTTATACTTGCTGATGTTATTCTCCATGTACCTCATCTACCTCTTACTCTTACTGTAGCTACAACTAGAAAATCTGATAAATCTGTTGCCCCTCAATAAGCATGGACATCCAGAAGCCTTCCCATCAACCTTTTATCCACAAATCCATAGTCCAAGAAACTATTGTCATTACACCCTATATCATCTCATACTTATTTACCCCCTCTTGTTTTTAAAGTATGTATTTTCCATTACCAAACATTTCTCTATACAAAGTTCAGACAAAGAACCCCCCCCCTCCATTATCATTAACCCCTGGCACCCCAAACTTACCTAATACAACAGTTCCTCCCACTTTAGCATTTAAGATCCCCTGCAACAATTACTCTCACTTAGTTCAAAACTCCCTAAACATATCCCAAAACCTCTCTCTCCTCTACACTCCTCTTTTCTCCAGGTGCACAAACACTTAATATAACCCACTTTTCCCATCCCACCCTTATTTTAACACTTTCAGGGTCTGTCCCATAGATCTACGGCTTTGAAGCCAGGGTCCAAACCGTAGATCTGCGCCATGAGTTAATCTCACTCAGATATCCTGTGAGTGGTAAATTTGGGCCTAGATATGAGAGAACACATCTATGTGGTAAGTGTGCACCACGTAAAACAAATCCTGCAGCATGCAGTGCATAATGAGAAAAAAAACCCGACTGTAATTTTGGATTAAAACAGCGAATTTGCGGTGTTTTTTCATATGTTTTTTACAGTTGTATTCGCGATTTCTTGGTCTCATTTGATATAATGGAAGATATATTACAGAAATAGAGATGATTTTGATTGGTTTTAGTACTGAAAATGGCTTGAAACTGGGCTCAAAGTAGTGGAAATGTTCATTTTTTGCCGATGTTCAAGAGTAGACAGATGTTGTCACGAGTCTAATACACGCCAACTGGTGGGTCTAATATACGTTCACGAATGTGCTGATATTATTTATACAATTATTACAACATTGCATAACAGTAAATCTTCTATTTATTGGTGTGAATAAAAATTCATTGTGAATAAAAAATCAAAATGGAATTCATTTGTAAAGCCTGAAAACGTAACTAATGAACAGAGGAAATGTTAATGAAATGGAATATTTTGAACTTTGTGTTAAATTGATCAAATTACCAATTTCCAATCACTTTATTGGGTAGTTGAAACAGTTGACTGGGTGATTTCTTGTGCTCAGTCAATAAAATAGAAGTAATACTAGCAAAATAGCTAAGAATTTGGCCAACTGGAATAATGTAGTTAGTCTAAAATGGGAGTCAGTCGGCAAAATCGCCAATGCGTAAGTATTGCTGACACATCAAAATTCACGAGTGTAATTTTGTCAGTTTTCCATCAAATTTCGTACTTTTTGCTTTATTACCTTCAGAAAAAGATTCTCTACCATTTCATAAGAAAAAAATATTTTTTTTTTTTTTAAATTCTTGGATCCTGGCTGTCACTGAGATTTTGCCTCTGGACCCTGAAAGTGTTAATACACACTCCTTGACTTTATACATTTATATTCCCACTTTTTTCCTGCCATAACTGATCATTCAACATTATTGATACTCTTTCCTTAGCTCTAACACACTCAAATACCCCCTGAACTAATCCCATTTATTTCTCCCCACTGAAACACTCCTACCCTCTTCAGCTTTTTTTCACCTAGAGCTAAACTATTCAACTTTTCATTCATAACACTGACAATCATCTCTTTCTTATCTGCACTATATCCATGCACATTGAAACATCCCAACTTAAAAGGTTTTCTTCTTATATTTAGTAATTTATACAGAAGGGGTTACTCAACCCTTGCTCCTGACATTTTAGTCGCCCTTTATGCCACATGTGGCTTACAGACGAACGATTCTTTTCCACTTCCCATGGAGATGAAAGGAAATAAATAAGGAGAACTATTAAGAAAATAAGAAAAATCTGATGGGTGTGTATACATATGTGTACATGCATGTGTAGTATGACCTAAGTGTAAGTAGAAATAACAAGATATACCTGTTATCTTGCATGTTTGAGACAGAAAAAAAGACACCAGCAATCTTACCATATTGTAAAACAATTACAGGTTTCTGTTTCACACTCACTTGGCAGGACAGGCGCACACACGCACATGCACGCACACACCAGTATGGAACCTACACCTGGTCAAACACGTCAAGAAATTAGAGAAAGTACAAAGGTTTGCAACAAGACTAGTCCTGGAGCTAAGGGGTATGTCCTACGAGGAGAGGTTAAGGGAACTCAACCTGATGACACTAGAAGACAGGAGGGACATGATAACAACATATAAAATACTGAGAGAAATTGACAGGGTGGATAAGGACAGAAAGTTTCAGAGATGTGACACAACAAGGCGTCACAACTGGAAGTTGAAAACTCGGATGAGTCATAGGGATGTTAGGAAGTATTTCTTTGGCCGTAGAGTTGTCAGGAAGTGGAATAGTCTGGAGAGTGATGTAATGGAGGCAGGATCCATACATATCTTTAAGAAGAGGTATGATAAAGCTCATGGAGCAGGGAGAGAGTGGACCTAGTAGCAACCAGCAAAGAGGCAGGGCCAAGAGCTTTGACTCGACCCTTGCAACCACAATTAGGTGAGTACACACACACGAGATAGATACACACACGAGATAGATACACACACACACGAGATAGATACACACACACACACGATATAGATACACACACACACACGAGATAGATACACACACACACACACACGAGATACACACACACACACAAGATACACACACACACACGATACACACACACACAAGATACACACACACAAGATACACACACACAAGATACACACACACAAGATACACACACACACACGATACACACACACACACGATACACACACACACACAAGATATACACACACACACACACACACACACACACACACACACAAGATATACACACACACACACACGATACACACCGTGTATGTGTGTCTGTCTGTCTGCTTTTCCAATCATTTTTTCCACTTGGTGTGATAAAGACAGTTCTTATTTTAATTAAAGTTGTTAGGACTATGCTGTTCCGTGTGTGTGAAGGACGAGACTCATTGTTCCTAGATATCAAACCTTTACCTGGTTGACACTTGTTATTCATACTAGAATACTAAAAAAAAAAGTCTCCCAAATTCAGTTATGTACAAATCAATAAGTGATGAAACCTCAAGTGAATATGCAATAGCACTCTTGGCCCTGACCTCTTCAATTCCATAACAACCATCACAAATTAGTTCTAAAAGCTTTGGTGCCAGTGTCCATTAATAAAGTATGCATGGTATGGTGTGTTAGTGTGAATGGCATTCCAGTCTTATTACCAGTAGACTATTAGTCTCATACTGTGACATCTTGGCACTAACTTTCAGTGCTAACACAAACAGGTAAATTACATGAGCTTTTGTCATATCACTCCTTGGATGATAATGTCATTATCCTCATGTAAGATTGGAAATGGAGTTGTCATATTGTTGGAATGATTTTTACATTAGCATTCTTACTGAAGTGCTTGTGTATGGAAACCATGTTGGCATTGACAGAAATAATCATGCCATAAATGATCCCTAGAAAATGCATTATAATGCTGTAAATAAAGGATAACTTTAATTATTAACTTGTTTCCTTCATTTCAAGATTGTCATATCCTTCAGTGAAAATGTCCACTATATTTTTATATAAAAATATATGTATAGGGTATTTCAAAAGTCCATTCTCATAGGAAAAATGTATTTTTCTTTTTTCTTGCAGATATTTTATAGCCTTTCCAGACAATGAGTAACTACATACGACAAGAAAAAGTTGAGCTGGTGTTGCTGCATCTAGCTGCTGGGAAAATCAGCAAGAGGCATGAGGAATATTCCACCATACATTCCTTTTTATGGAGGGGGAGGCATGGTTCCTTGATGTGGTGAAGAGGCTCCTTGATCTAAGGAAATGGACCTTTTTGTTTACTACTACTTCAGACCAAATCTGATTACTCCCACTCCTCCCCTTCTTTCCTCAGCACTTCCCTCCTTTACTACCCATTCAGCCTTTGGGAATTTTCCTTGTAAGTTACTGGTCTTAGGTTGAGGGAAAGAGGATCATTGTCCATCCCATTCTGTTGAGGCACTTGGTGGTGGTGTTTGCCATGGAATCTGAATCATCTAGGGATGTGATGAGCTGGTTTTGGATGTCCCAAAGGTGGCTGCCTGTCAGTTCCAGGAGGCAGTGGCCAAAGGGGGTATGCCTCTTGGTGGGTTTCCAGTTGCCCCCTCTTGTCTTCCGAGGTGCCTCAGTGGATGTGAAGCTGCTATCCTGGATTGATGGTTTACTGGCGGGAAGGGCAAGGTAGAGTGTATTTCACGCAGCATCAGCATTACCTGCCGTGCTTAGGGACCTCGTGGACGTGGTAGGTAGTTTCTCCTTGGAGCTGTGCCCACCTTTTCTTTTCCCCCTTTTAGGAAATAAAACTCGATTCACGTCTGACGTCTCCACTGCCCTAATGCACTTATTCTACCAGACCACCTTGTTGAAAGTCCCACCTTTGATGCAGACTTCCTCTTTTGACTTTTTAACAGAAACTACTGTAACTTGTTGCACCAACTTTGATTATATTTTTACCTTTAGCACTCTCCACTATTTCCACTAAACCTACCTATTGCACACTCCTATCCCTCACCAGTCAGTCTCTGACCTCTGAATATTCCTTCTTTAGCACATCTCGCCCTGCAGTGCTATATGACCCTTTCAGGTTTAGTGCTTAATTTGATTATACTGTTATCCACCACAAGCATCCAACAAAATGAAGCCCACTCAAAGATTTCTTTGAAAACTTGTGGATAGTTTAAATGTCCTTATGTAAATGAAGGCTATAAAGTATCTGCAACAAAAATTAAAATAACATTTTTTATTTTAAGAAGTGACTTTCCAAATACCCTGTATATTACAGTACTTGTATATATTCTATTTGAGCATCCACAGGAATTTTTCCCAATAGAAAGTGATTATGGAGAGGAAAGGGGCATACTAAATTAGGGAGATGATTAAACAAGGAAGCTCTACTAAGATTTGTTAGTCCCATATGTACAAGGATCATGAAGATCATGAGTAAACAAAAGAATAATAATAATGAACATCGCTCTGATCTTGTAAAGCCACATTTGCCTCTGCATGTAGGCTCCCAGCTGGAGAAAAACGAAAACTCTCAAGAGACAGACGTAACCCTTGATGAATGGGATCATGTTTAGAAATAATAATGGAGGACGCTGCAGAATACAGCTAATAACCATAGTCCAATTTAGATAAGATTATTATTATTATTATAATCAAATAGAAGTGCTAAACCACAGGGGTTAATTTAGATAAGAGTAGGATGGAATGAAGGTAAAGGTTCACCTATCAGCTCCCCCCACACCCTAGGGTTTAATTTAAGGAGGTTCGGGTGACTATGGCAAGCTACCTTCAGGGAGGTTATGCAAGGCTTCCAGGACATTCAGCGTTCAAACAGGAGATGGAGAAAATTGACTGCAACTCATTTAGGGATATGGGAACCATACAGGTATAAAGCAGTATGAGGGACATCAGGTCATCTTGTTTAATTGGTATAATATGTTTCAGTAACAAAATTTAAAACTATAAGTGGTGGCCCAGTGAAATACACAATCAATAGCATTCTGGAGAGAGAGAGAGACTGCCACAGGGTGACAGTCAGCACCTGCATAAGTTATAGAAAAATCATTGACATAGACTGCCAAATATCAGAAGGAAGAACAGAGGCACTGCCATTAATAGCAAGCAGGAAATGAATGCTGTTAAGAACACAGCCTTGAAGGACACCTTTGGCTTAAATGAAACTGGGATTAACCTATTAACTCGGGTACAGAAGTGCCTCCAACAAGAAATCCTTAACCAAAAGTGGCAGATTGCCCTGAAGGCTTAAGTGGTGTCATAAGCTTTCAAATTAAAAAAAAAAAAAAAAAAAAAGCCAACGTGTCATGAACACAGGTATCTAAACAGATTAAAGGGTCGATAGTTGATTGGCCTTCACAAAATTCGTATTACCAAGGGGAAGGACATGGGTTTTCACATCCCAAGTGCTGATTTGTTAGCCAAGCATTCCAACAACTTACAAGTAGCTCTAGTAAGAGCAATGGGTCTGGTGAGGCATAATGAGGTTGCCACACAATTTGTGGCAACCTCAACAGGGTTTGCAATACTGATGCCAGCAACCCTAAGAACACAATCAGGGTCTGGAGAGTATTCATGACCCTCTCACATTCAGCACTTAATTTGAATATATTCTGAAGAGTACATGCCACTCAACTTCCCATGGCAACAACCACAACAGAGGTCCTCGATGGAATGGGACAAACAACCGTCCCCCCCTTTCCCCTCAACCTAGGAGCTGTAATTTATAAGTAAAATATCCCCAAAGGGGTAAATTGGGCAGGAGGGGAGTGGTTGGGTGCAATTAGATTTGATCGAAGGAAGGAGACAAAAAGCCTAATTCCTCAGATCAAGAGCCTCTTCACTGAGACAAGGGACCTTCCTTTGAAGAGGGAATTTGATCACAGGAAGGGAAGCTCAAATTCATGGATCAAGAAACCTTCATTTGCTTCACTTTCCTGATACTGACACTTCACAAAATGTAACACCCATCCTTTCAGCCGATGATCCCTATGTTTAGCACTCCCCCATTATTATTATTATCATCATCAAAAGAAGCGCTAAACCACAGGGGTCATACAGCGCTGGCACTCCCCCCCCATGAAGTTAATAATAATCAGACATTTACTTCCTGCAGCAGCACCTTTTAAAGGGCCTGTAAGATTTCAGGGCATCAATTCCTTTGCTTTGCTTTTCAACAGTCCCTCATTCAATATTGATTTTCTATAAATTTCTTGACCCTTTCAGGTTTGATGTATAGTTTGGTTATCTTTTCTTTCTTTCAACACGTCGGCCGTTTCCCACTGAAGCGGGGTGGCCCAAAAGGAAAAACGAAAGTTTCTCCTTTTACATTTAGTAATATATACAGGAGAAGGGGTTACTAGCCCCTTGCTCCCGGCATTTTAGTCGCCTCTTACGACACACATGGCTTACGGAGGAAGAATTCTGTTCCACTTCCCCATGGAGAAGAGGAAATAAGTTTGGTTATATTATTATATAATTTCTTAGATTAAATAGGCCTGTTGTACAAAGTTTGACTTCTCTCTGAACTTTCCAACCTTTGTGGGTTTAGCACTTAAGTTTTGATTATAATGATAATCTGAACTTTTCATCCCTACAAATGTCTTTTCTATACAGTTTTGCTCTGTATGATTATTTTAGGTTTATTTCTTTGTGAGTATAATAATACATCATTAATAATCTCTTGTCTTCCACCATCTCTCAGCTTTCTTACCCTGGTGGCAAATTTAGCATTTTCCAATGTAAAAATTGCCATTATAAAAAGACTCCACACAATTGTTGACTCAATACTGCATCACTACTTGTTAAACTGAAGGTTCACTGTATGTGATAAACACTAAGAGAGCATTAACAATGATCCCATTAATGTTAATTTCCTGTCAGGGAAAAATCATCTGATATGGGGTTTTAATCATATATAATAATGCTGTTATTATACTTGCAAAAATCTGTTCTGACCTGTAACTCTTAGTATGTTACTGAAATTAACTGTGGTACTGGATTAAAGATATTAAAAAAAACTGAGAAGGATAAAAATCTTGCACATAAGATTCAAAATGCTTGCTGATATATATTAAATCATGTGATATTTAATTTGAACTTGCTATGATATATGTGTATACTGTATATACATGTCCAGTTGCCCCCACAGCAGTACATAAGTCATGCCCAACTTAAGGATTAAGTCATTGTATATGCCACTGTTTTAATACATATATATTTATCTTACAAAAGAAGTCTTATAAGTTTGTAACTTATTTTAATAATTGAGTAATTAAACTATTAAAATATTTCCAGAAGTCATTATCACAAAAGGCACATGCAATTGATATATTTTGGCAAGCTCTTAGGAATATTAACAATATAGTGTATGTACTGGGTTAAACTTCACATACAACCTACAGCTCTTGTGTCCCTACTTTCATTATATACAGTGGACCCCCAGTTTACGTACAGCTCCAAACATGAACAATTATGCAAGTGTATTTTTGGGGGTCTAAAAGGACTAATCTAATTTATATTATTCCTTATGGGAACAAATTCGTTTGGTAACAGTACTTGAACAGCATTCTGGAACGAATTAATAACGTATATCGGGGGTCCACTGTATATCAGTCTCCATATAATATAGTTTTATATCAGATCAAACAGTATAAACAGAAATCAAAATTAATTAATAAATGTTTACTAAACAAATAACCACTAAAAAATAAAATACAAGATGCAGGATTGAGTGTCCAGTAAGACTATTTTCCAGAAAAGCGCAGATCAGCTAAGGCAGACCTCACCTCTTGAAAAATTTTCATTGGCAGTTAATATAATATAGGGGAAGAATCCATGATATTAAAGAAAGCAAAGACTTCCTACAACACCTTCGATCTGGCATTTTGATGTTCTAACTTGTATTTAGGCATAGTGGAAAAACTATTTTTGGTCACTGCTAATGAAGCAGCATATTTTCTTTAATCAGACTGTGGTACAACCAAGGCTGCAATAACTGTCTTTGTTCCAGACTGTCATATAACTTACCAATGTCTGCCTATACAGCATTTTCCTTCATGTAGATTCTTAAACCTCATAATCAGTAGTATATTTGGTACAGTGGAATTTTTCTGCTGTGTATTGTTACCTCTGACTCTGGCATGAAAAGTGAACTATATCTCCATTTGGATACCAAGCAAAAGCACTGAAATGAAAAATACATATCAATGAAATGAACAATATTGAAAAGATATTCTTTAAAACTCAGCTTTTCTCCCTTTATAAAACTACCATATTTATTATTTTCGTTCTCGCTGCTACACATTATTTCACTCCCTGATATTGTTATTAACTTCTTTCAATCTCGTGCCATTACTTCTTTCCTAATGACTCGCATTTTTATTCTACTTTTCTTAATGTAAAATAATTTACTCAAAATGAGTATCACAAGACATACAAGATTAATTTTATTATTTGATGTTGTATAACCCTTGTGGTTTAGCGCTTCTTTTGATTATAATAATAATTATTTATTATTTGATGCTAGTAATAATGAACATAGCAGAATATATACCTGTGTTTGGTAAATCTTTTGCTGCACACAGCACAGTAGGTATACTCTGACAGCAAGATCTTCAATCTTTGGCATGAACTAAGCTCTTCACTAGTCTGAAATTAGAAAGTGAATATGGTAAAAAATTGGCAACAAAAATTAAGAGCAATGACACAGCTGAAGAAGACCCCATACAAGACTTCAAACACAGATTCATATAACTGGTGTATAGAAATATACCTGCTTGGATGAATCTTATTGTAGCCAGCTGGCCCAGTGTCTTACGCACTGGCATGAAGTTTTACGATTCACTTGCTAAGTGGTTCAACCTCCACCTGTTCTGAGGTTTAACTGAAAGTTAGAAGGGACCAAGAGCTTGAGCTCACCCTAGCAAACCATGGTGACATTACACATCCCTGTCAGAGACCTACTTTTCCTGGGAAGTAATCTCCCTCTCTCTCCTACACACCCTAACCTGAGCCTCAATCCTCATAAAAACTCTTTACAGCATTTAGTAACTTACTACCTATTCCATACACTTGCAACATCTGCCACACTGCTTCCCTATCCACTATCATATGCCTTTTCTAAATCCATAAATGCAATGAAAACTTCCCACCTTTATCTAAATACTGTTCATATATGCTTCAATGTAAACACCTGATCTACACATCCCCTACTTATTCTAAAGCCTCCTTGTTCATTTGCAATCCTGTTCTCTGTCTTATCTCTAATTCTTTCAATAATAACCCTAGCATACACCTCACCTGCTATACTTAGTAAACTTATTCCCCTATAATTTTTATAATCTCTCTTGTCCCCCTTTCCCTTTATATAAAGAATTATACACGCTCTCTGCCAATCCCTAGGTACCTTCTGCTAATTTGAGGTCGATTTCAAGCTACTATTGATCCTGTAACCAAGTAAAATCATCTCTATTTCATTAGTATGTCTTCCACTCTAAGAATAAGAATCTTTCCTCCGTAAGCCATGCGTGTTGTAAAAGTCAACTAAAATGCCGGGAACAATGGGCTAGTAACCCCTTTTCCTGTATAGCTTACTAAAAAGAAGAAGAAGAAAACCGTCAAAGTGGGATGTTTGAATGTGCGTGGATGTTGTGCGAATGATAAGAAAGAGATGATTGTAGATGTTATGAATGAAAAGAAGCTGGATGTCCTGGCTTTAAGTGAGACAAAGCTGAAGGGGGTAGGAGAGTTTCAGTGGGGAGAAATAAATGGGATTAGATCAGGGGTTTCAAATAGAGTTAGAGCTAAAGAAGGAGTGGCAATAATGTTGAATAATCAGTTATGGCAGGTAAAGAAGGAATATAAATGTATAAATTCAAGGATTATGTGGAGTAAAATAAAGGTTGGATGTGAAAAGTGGGTTATAGTAAGTGTTTATGCACCTGGAGAAGAGAGAAGTGTAGAGAGAGAGAGATTTTGGGAAATGTTGAGTGAGTGTGTGGGGAGTTTTGAACCAAGTGAGAGAGTAATTGTGGTTGGGGATCTTAATGCTAAAGTGGGTAAAAATGTTGTGGAGGGAGTAGTAGGTAAATTTGGGGTGCCAGGGGTAAATGTAAATGGGGAACTATTAATTGAGCTATGTGTAGAAAGAGGTTTGGTAATAAGTAATACATATTTTATGAAAAAGAGGATAAATAAATATACAAGGTATGATATAGCACGTAAGGAAAGTAGTTTGTTGGATTATGTATTGGTGGATAAAAGGTTGATGAGTAGGCTTCAGGATGTACATGTTTATAGAGGGGCAACAGATATATCAGATCATTATTTGGTTGTAGCTACAGTTAGAGTAAAAGGTAGATGGGACAAAAGAAAATGGCAACAGCAAGTAAGAGAGAGGTAAAAGTGTATAAACTAAGGGAGGAGGAAGTTAGGGTGAGATATAAGCAACTATTGGCAGAAAGGTGGGCTAGTGCAAGTAGGAGTAGTGGGGGGGTTGAAGAGAGTTGGGATAGTTTTAAAATGCAGTATTAGAATGTGGGGCAGAAGTTTGTGGCTATAGGAGGGTGGGTGCAGGAGGAAAGAGGAGTGAGTGGTGGAATGAAGAAGTAAAGGGTGTGATAAAAGAGAAAAAGGTAGCTTATGAGAGGTTTTTACAAAACAGAAGTGTTAATAGAAGAGCAGAGTATATGGAGAGTAAAAGAAAGGTGAAGAGAGTGGTGAGAGAGTGCAAAAGAAGAGCGGATGAAAGAATGGGAGAGGCTCTGTCAAGAAATTTTGCTGAAAACAAGAAAAATTTTTGGAGTGAGATAAACAAGGTAAGAAAGCCTAGGGAACGAATGGATTTGTCAGTTAAAAACAGAATAGGGAGTTAGTAGATGGGGAGCTGGAGGTATTGGGTAGATGGCGGAATATTTTGAGGAACTTTTAAATGTCGATGAAAAAAGGGAGGCGGTAATTTCATGTACTGGCCAGGGAGGTACAACATCGTTTAGGAGTGAAGAAGAGCAGGATGTGAGTGTGGGGGAGGTGCGTGAGGCATTACGTAGAATGAAAGGGGGTAAAGCAGCTGGAATTGACAGAATCATGACAGAAATGTTAAAAGCAGGGGGAATATAGTGCTGGAGTGGTTGGTATTTTTGTTTAATAAATGTATGAAAGAGGGAAGGTACCTAGGGATTGGCAGAGAGCATGTATAGTTCCTTTATATAAAGGAAGGGGGATAAAAGAGAGTGTAAAAATTATAGGGGAATAAGTTTACTGAGTATACCAGGTAAAGTGTATGGCAGGGTTATTATTGAAAGAATTAGAGGTAAGACAGAGAGTAGGATTGCAGATGAGCAAGGAGGCTTTAGAGTGGGTAGGGGATGTGTAGATCAAGTGTTTACAGTGAAGCATATATGTGAACAGTATTTAGATAAAGGTAGAGAAGTTTTATTGCATTTATGGATTTAGAAAAGGCATATGATAGAGTGGATAGGGGAGCAATGTGGCAAATGTTGCAAGTGTATGGAATAGGTAGTAAGTTACTGAAGGCTGTAAAGAGTTTTTATGAGGATAGTGAGGCTCAGGTTAGGTGTGTAGGAGAGAGGGAGATTACTTCCCGGTAAAAGTAGGTCTTAGACAGGATGTGTAATGTCACCATGGTTGTTTAATATATTTATAGATGGGGTTGTAAAAGAAGTAAATGCTAGGGTGTTGGGGAGGGGGGTGGGATTAAATTATGGAGAATTAAATGCAAATGGGAGTTGACACAGTTACTTTTTGCTGATGATACTGTGCTTATGGGAGATTCTAAAGAAAAGTTGCAAAGGTTAGTGGACGAGTTTGGGAGAGTGTGTAAAGGTAGAAAGTTAAAAGTGAACATAGATAAGAGTAAGGTGATGAGGGTATCAAACGATTTAAATAAAGAAAAATTGGATATCACATTGAGAGAGAGATTATGGAAGAAGTAAATGTTTTCAGATATTTGGGAGTTGACGTGTCAGCGGATGGGTTTATGAAGGATGAGGTTAACCATAGAATTGATGAAGGAAAAAGGTGAGTGGTGCATTGAGGTATCTGTGGAGACAAAAACGTTATCCATGGAGACAAAGAAGGGAATGTACGAAAGTATAGTGGTACCAACACTCTTATATGGGTGTGAAGCATGGGTTGCAAATGCTGCAGCGAGGAGGAGGCTGGAGGCAGTGGAGATGTCCTGTCTAAGGGCAATGTGTGGTGTAAATATTATGCAGAAAATTCGAATGTGGAAATTAGGAGAAGGTGTGGAGTTACTAAAAGTATTTGTCAGAGGGCTGAAGAGGGTTGTTGAGGTGGTTTGGTCATTTAGAGAGAATGGATCAAAGTAGAATGACTTGGAGAGCGTATAAATCTGTAGGGAAGGAAGGCGGGTAGGGGTCGTCCTAGAAAAGGTTGGAGGAAGGGGTAAAGGAGGTTTTGTGGGCGAGGGGCTTGGACTTCCAGCAAGCATGTGTGAGCGTGTTAGATAGGAGTGAATGGAGACAAATGGTTTTTGGGACATGACGATCTGTTGGAGTGTGAGCAGGGTAACATTTTGTGAAGGGATTCAGGAAACCAGTTAATTGATTTAGTTGGACTTGAGTCCTGGAAATGGGAAGTACAATGCCTGCACTTTAAAGGAGGGGTCTGAGATAGTGACAGCTGGGAGGGACTTTTCTCAGCTGTCGTATCTGAGCTCCTCTGCAAAGACAGTGATTATGTATGAGTGTGGTGAAAGTGTTGAATGATGATGAAAGTATTTTCTTTTTGGGGATTTTCTTTCTTTTTGGGTCACCCTGCCTCGGTGGGAGACGGCCGACTTGTTGAAAAAAAAAGAAACAAGTCAATAAAACTTTAAAAATACATCCTGGAAAACACTTCAAAGTAGTTATCTTAAACTAAACACAAGGTCAGAGTTTTGCTTTTCTCATCATGCACAGCATGGGGCAGGATTTTTTTTTTATACCATGCACACAGACCCATTCTCTCATATCTAGGCTAAAATTTACTGCTCTCAGCTTAGCTCAAGACGTAGATCTATGTGAGGAACCGGTTTATCGCTTTTGATTATAATAATAATATGTGAGGAACCCTGGTGTCAACGTAGATCTACATGACTGACAGTGAAAGGATTTAATACAGTTTCTGAATTCGGTGCCAAAAAATAATAATAATACTCTACTACTGTATTTTAAACACTATACTTGTGTAAATGTTTATTACTAACCTGTGTTTGATGTACATTCAATGAAGAAGTCAAAATATTTATTAAATAAGGTAGTTACTAAGGGTAACACTTAATTTTTATTTGTCCTTTAATAAAATATTTCTCCAATAAGACAAAGAGAATAAAGATTCTTACAACATACTCTCACCTGGAGTTTAAGTGACTGTGTGAGTCCCCGAGCTATTTGTTTCTGTTTGCAGACAGTACTGGCAAGGCTAAATGATGCATGAAAAAATGGCTTCAAAAGATTTAATGTAACTTCATCTGGTAGGACCTTCAGTGCCTGAAACATAAGAAAAAGATGAGCAAAATTTATTGAATGATTCGTTCATTCACTGAAAGATACAAACTTACATTTGAAAAATTAAATCAAGAGCCATTAAAAACTAAATCAAAAGCACTAAATCTGAGGGTTATTCAGCACTACATGGAAGATGTGAAAGAGGCAGTAAATAGGAAGATATAGAAGTGTTGCAGAAAGAAAGGAAAAGCATGGGGGAATGGGGGTTCACAGTTGATACAGCAAGTCAGTGTCAGTTAAGAAATCAAAGAATCTGTATTGCAGGAGGGTCCATGAATGTCTGCTAGAAAAGGCCTGTGTCAAAAAAATGCCCATATTGACAGCATATATGCCCTTTCCCTTCCCTGGAAAAGTACTAGTAGACAAATTTATTGGGGGTCGTTTTATCAGTATGTAACACTGAAATACATGTGTGTTTCTTACCATACCCTTCTTGACATACTACTTAAGTCTCCTAAAGTTAGCTTATGGAGGATAGAAAAGTCAATTCTACCTACTCACACTTGCTTAATGACACTCAAGATTTTGGGGTTAGAGGACACATCCATGCCATGAGGCTTATATTCAATAAGTTTCCAAATGGTCTCCATCGGATTTAAGCCCAGTGAATTTCAGGCCAGTTATTAAAGCATTGAAAAATCACAACAAAATAGCCAATTCATTATGTATTGGGCAGTATGGTAAGGGGCACCGTCTTTCATGCAAAAGTTGCCCTGGCACTTCTCAAACCCGTTAGGTAAACAGTCTAAAAAGGCATACTTATGGGCATGTATATTTATGACACTTACTGTAGAATTTGTGTTACAGTACAGTACAAACAGTATTTACATTACAGTACATTATAGTATTTGTGTTATCCTTAAGGAAGTGATATAAACCTTGGTAATTGATACTAACAAGTGGTTTAAAAAAAAGAAAAGTAAGCAAACAGTAGAGCACAGAAGTAACCAAGGTCCCAGGACCAAAACGTTTTCTAATAAATGTTCTAGTGTTTGCTCACATGTGTTTTTAAACTTCTTGAGGGAGGTTCCTTGATGCCAGTGAGGGATTCTTGGTGTAAGGAATTGGACCTGTGCTCCCCTTTCTTGGTTCATACCTAAATGTCTCCCATTCCAGTAAGTGCCATATGACCCATACAGGTTTAGGACCCCTTCCCTCTATGAATGTAATAATAAATATTTGTATTACTGTAGTAGGTGGGTAGACAGAAACCACCCAGAGAGATACTACCGTCCTGCCAAGTGAGTGTAAAACGAAAGCCTGCATTTGTTTTACATGGTAGGATTGCTGGTGTCTTTTTTTCTGTCTCATAAACATGCAAGATTTCAGGTACGTCTTGCTACTTCTACTTACACTTAGGTCATGCTACACATACATGTACACGTTTATGTATACACACTCATCTGAGTTTTCTTTGATTTTATCTTAATAGTTCTTGTTCTTATTGCTTTTCCTATCATATCCATGGGGAAGTGGAATAAGAATCTTTTCTCCGTAAGCCATTCGTGTTGTAAAAGTCAACTAAAATGCTGGGAACAATGGGCTAATAACCCCTTTTCCTGTATAGATTTTTCTAAAAAGAAAAAGAAGAAAACTGTCAAAGTGGGATGTTTGAATGTGTGTGGATGTTGTGCGAATGATAAGAAAGAGATGATTGTAGATGTTATGAATGAAAAGAAGCTGGATGTCCTGGCTTTAAGTGAGACAAAGCTGAAGGGGGTAGGAGAGTTTCAGTGGGGAGAAATAAATGGGATTAGGTCAGGGGTTTCAAATAGAGTTAGAGCTAAAGAAGGAGTGGTAAAAATGTTGAATAATCAGTTACGGCAGGTAAAGAGGGAATATAAATGTATAAATTCAAGGATTATGTGGAGTAAAATAAAGGTTGGATGTGTAAAGTGGGTTATAGAACATAAGAACATAAGAAAGAAGGAACACTGCAGCAGGCCTACTGGCCCATGCGAGGCAGGTCCAAATCTCCAACGGCTTAAGCCAATGCCCCGACCCAGCCAGGTCAGGTTACATTCACTTAAGGAAGGAGCACTGCATCTGACCTAGTAGCACAACCTAGTCAGGACCAATTCACACCCAACCGCACCCACTCATATAATTGTCCAGCCGACCACCTGGTCAGGTCACTTCCACTTAAGGAATTAGTACAGGTCAGGTTACATTCACTTAAGGAAGGAGCACTGCATCTGACCTAGTACAAGCTCACACCCATCCACACCCACTCATGTATTTATCTAACCTATCCTTAAAACTACACAACGTCTTAGCATCTATGACGGTACTCGGGAGTTTGTTCCACTCATCCACAACTCTATTACCAAACCAGTGCTTTCCTATATCCTTCCTGAATCTGAACTTTTCCAACTTGAAACCATTGCTGCGAGTCCTGTCTTGGTTGGATATTTTCAGCACGCTATTTACATCCCCTTTGTTTATTCCTGTTTTCCATTTGTACACCTCAATCATATCCCCCCTAATTCTACGCCTTTCTAGAGAGTGCAGATTCAGGGCCCTCAGTCTATCCTCATAGGGAAGATTTCTGATACATGGGATCAACTTTGTCATCCTCCTCTGTACGTTTTCCAGTGCATTTATATCCATTCTGTAATACGGTGACCAGAACTGTGCAGCATAATCTAAATGAGGCCTAACCAAAGATATATAGAGTTGAAGAACAACCTGAGGACTTCTGTTATTTATACTTCTTGATATGAAGCCAAGGATTCTGTTAGCTTTATTGCGAACACTTATGCACTGTTGTCTAGGCTTCAGATTACTACTAACCAGAACTCCTAAATCCTTCTCGCAATTACAAGTAATAAGATCTATATTATTCAGCTTATATGTGGCATGGTTATTGTCCTGCCCAACATTTAGAACTTTGCATTTGTTTACATTAAACTGCATCTGCCACTTCTCCGACCACTGCATCAGTCTATTCAAATCATCCTGGAGTGCTCTAATGTCCTCGTTTGAATGAATTGGACGGCCTATTTTGGTGTCATCAGCAAATTTACTTATGCTACTATTTATTCCCTCATCTATGTCGTTTATGTAAATTGTAAACAACAGGGGGCCCAAAACTGACCCCTGTGGAACACCGCTTGAGACACGCCCCCATTCTGATTTCTCTCCATTTAGTAAGTGTTTATGCACCTGGAGAAGAGAGAAGTGTAGAGGAGAGAGAGAGATTTTGGGAAATGTTGAGCGAGTGTGTGGGGAGTTTTGAACCAAGTGAGAGAGTAATTGTGGTTGGGGATCTTAATGCTAAAGTGGGTAAAAATGTTGTGGAGGGAGTAGTAGGTAAATTTGGGGTGCCAGGGGTAAATGAAAATGGGGAACCGTTAATTGAGCTATGTGTAGAAAGAGGTTTGGTAATAAGTAATACATATTTTATGAAAAAGAGGATAAATAAGTATACGTACAAGGTATGATATAGCACGTAATGAAAGTACATAGTTTGTTAGATTATGTATTGGTGGATAAAAGGTTGATGGGTAGGCTTCAGGATGTACATGTTTATAGAGGGGCAACGGATATATCGGATCATTATTTAGTTGTAGCTACAGTTAGAGTAAAAGGTAGATGGGACAAAAAGAAAAAGGCAACAGCAAGTAAGAGAGAGGTAAAAGTGTATAAACTAAGGGAGGAGGAAGTTAGGGTGAGATATAAGCAACTATTGGCAGAAAGGTGGGCTAGTGTAAGTATGAGTAGTGGGGAAGGGGGGGTGTGAAGAGAGTTGGGATAGTTTTAAAAATGCAGTATTAGAATGTAGGGCAGAAGTTCGTGGCTATAGGAGGGTGGGTGCAAAAGAAAAGAGGAGTGAGTGGTGGAATGAAGAAGTAAAGGGTGTGATAAAAGAGAAAAAGGTAGCTTATGAGAGGTTTTTACAAAACAAAATTGTTAATAGAAGAGCAGAGTATATGGAGAGTAAAAGAAAGGTGAAGAGAGTGGTGAGAGAGTGCAAAAGAAGAGCAGATGAAAGAATGGGAGAGGCTCTGTCAAGAAATTTGGCTGAAAACAAGAAAATTTGAATGAATGGATTTGTCAGTTAAAAACAGAGTAGGGGAGTTAGTAGATGGGGAGCTGGAGGTATTGGGTAGATGGCGGGAATATTTTGAGGAACTTTTAAATGTCGATGAAAAAAGGGAGGCGGTAATTCATGCACTGGCTAGGGAGGTATAACATCGTTTAGGAGTGAAGAAGAGAAGGATGTGAGTGTGGGGAAGGTGCGTGAGGCATTACGTAGAATGAAAGGGGGTAAAGAAGCTGGAACTGACGGGATAATGACAGAAATGTCAAAAGCAGGGGGAAATAGTGTTGGAGTGGTTGGTATTTTTGTTTAATAAATGTATGAAAGAGGGGAAGGTACCTAGGGATTGGCAGAGAGCATGTATAGTTCCTTTATATAAAGGGAAGGGGGATAAAAGAGATTGTAAGAATTATAGGGGAATAAGTTTACTGAGTATACTACCAGGTAAAGTGTACGGTAGGGTTATTATTGAAAGAATTAGAGGTAAGACAGAGAGTAGGATTGCAGATGAGCAAGGAGGCTTTAGAGTGGGTAGGGGATGTGTAGATCAAGTGTTTACATTGAAGACATATGTGAATAGTATTTAGATAAAGGTAGAGAAGTTTTTATTGCATTTATGGATTTAGAAAAGGCATATGATAGAGTGGATAGGGGAGCAATGTGGCAAATGTTGCAAGTGTATGGAATAGGTAGTAAGTTACTGAAGGCTGTAAAGAGTTTTTATGAGGATAGTGAGGCTCAGGTTAGGGTGTGTAGGAGAGAGGGAGATTACTTCCCGGTAAAAGTAGGTCTTAGACAGGGATGTTTAATGTCACCATGGTTGTTTAATATATTTATAGATGGGGTTGTAAAAGAAGTAAATGCTAGGGTGTTGGGGAGAGGAGCGGGATTAAATTATGGGGAATTAAATGCAAAATGGGAGTTGACACAGCTACTTTTTGCTGATGATACCGTGCTTATGGGAGATTCTAAAGAAAAGTTGCAAAGGTTAGTGGACGAGTTTGAGAGGGTGTGTAAAGGTAGAAAGTTGAAAGTGAACATAGATAAGAGTAAGGTATGAGGGTATCAAACGATTTAAATAAAGAAAAATTGGATATCACATTGGAGAGAGGTATTATGGAAGAAGTAAATGTTTTCAGATATTTGGGAGTTGACTTGTCAGTGGATGGGTTTATGAAGGATGAGGTTAACCATAGAATTGATGAAGGAAAAAAGGTGAGTGGTGCGTTGAGGTATCTGTGGAGACAAAAAATGTTATCCATGGAGGCAAAGAAGGGAATGTACGAAAGTATAGTGGTACCAACACTCTTATATGGGTGTGAAGCATGGGTTGCAAATGCTGCAGCGAGGAGGCGGCTGGAGGCAGAGATGTCCTGTCTAAGGGCAATGTGTGGTGTAAATATTATGCAGAAAATTCGGAGTGTGGAAATTAGGAGGTGGTGTGGAGTTACTAAAAGTATTTGTCAGAGGGCTGAAGAGGGGTTGTTGAGGTGGTTTGGTTATTTAGAGAAAATGGATCAAAGTAGAATGACTTGGAGAGCGTATAAATCTGTAGGGGAAGGAAGGCGGGGTAGGGGTCGTCCTCGAAAAGGTTGGAGGGAGGGGGTAAAGGTGGTTTTGTGGGCGAGGGGCTTGGACTTACAGCTAGCATGTGTGAGCGTGTTAGATAGGAGTGAATGGAGACGAATGGTTTTTGGGACCTGACGAGCTGTTGGAGTGTGAGCAGGGTAACATTTTTTGAAGGGATTCAGGGAAACCAGTTAATTGATTTAGTTGGACTTGAGTTCTGGAAATGGGAAGTACAATGCCTGCACTTTAAAGGAGGGGTCTGTGATAGTGACAGCTGGGAGGGACTTATTCTCAACTGTCGTATCTGAGCGCCTCTGCAAAGACAGTGATTATGTATGAGTGAGGTGAAAGTGTTGAATGATGATGAAAGTATTTTCTTTTTTGGGATTTTCTTTCTTTTTGGGTCACCCTGCCTGGGTGGGAAACGGTCAACTTGTTGAAAAAAAAAAAATTACCGTACACTACAATACAGTGGACCCTCGGTTAACGAAAGGTTCCGTTAACGAAAGTTTCGGAAAACGTAAGCTTTTTTCGGAATCGGTTAGCGAAAAATTCCTCGGTTACCGAAAGGTATTAGACGTGTCCGCCTGCTCCGCGCAAGCGCAGGACACCAGTGAAGCGTTGTTTACCATTGAGAGAACATTACCTAGCGCGCTCTTTCAAAGATTCACAATATATTTGGTGTCTTTTTTGGTGGTTTAGTGATTGTCACTGTGAAATAAGTCACCATGGGTCCAAAGAAGCTTCCTAGTGGCACCCCAGTGGTAGCATTCATGGAGGGAGTGTAGCATTCATGGAGTGAGTGTAGCATTCATGCAGGGAGTGTAGCATTCATGCAGGGAGTGTAGCATTCATGCAGGAGTGTAGCATTCATGCAGGAGTGTAGCATTCATGCAGGGAGTGTAGCATTCATGCAGGGAGTGTAGCATTCATGCAGATAGTGTAGCATTCATGCAGAGAGTGTAGCATTCATGCAGAGAGTGTAGCATTCATGCAGGGAGTGTAGCATTCATGCAGTGAGTGTAGCATTCATGCAGGGAGTGTAGCATTCATGCAGGGAGTGTAGCATTCATGCAGGGAGTGTAGCATTCATGCAGGGAGTGTAGCAGGCATGCAGGGAGTGTAGCAGGCATGCAGGGAGTGTAGCAGGCATGCAGGGAGTGTAGCAGGCATGCAGGGAGTGTAGCAGGCATGCAGGGAGTGTAGCAGGCATGCAGGGAGTGTAGCAGGCATGCAGGGAGTGTAGCAGGCATGCAGGGAGTGTAGCAGGCATGCAGGAGTGTAGCAGGCATGCAGGGAGTGTAGCAGGCATGCAGGGAGTGTAGCAGGCATGCAGGGAGTGTAGCAGGCATGCAGGAGTGTAGCAGGCATGCAGGGAGTGTAGCAGGCATGCAGGGAGTGTAGCAGGCATGCAGGGAGTGTAGCAGGCATGCAGGGAGTGTAGCAGGCATGCAGGGAGTGTAGCATTCATGCATTAAAAGAAAAAGAAAGGAAGTAATCCCAGAGAGGACTTGTTACCTGAAGTCCTTTTGAGGGGATTTCCTTCCAACCATTAACACCCTGCCCCTGTCAGCAACTCTACCTTCCAGATGCTTGCAACTCTTCAATAAAGGTAAGTAAATGTTATTTTTTTTTTTTTGAGTGATTATTTTTTTGTGGAACGAATTAATTGTATTTACATTATTTCTTATGGGAAATAAGGTTTCAGATAACGAAAGTTTCAGATTAAGTAATAGCTCCTGGACCGGATTAATTTCGTTAACCGAGGGTCCACTGTATACTCATTCTTTTGTATCTTATTCTTCACGCTTAATTTGCCAGCAAAAATAAGTTACAACCATCATGGTAGGAATTCACAAATAATCCTGACTTTGGAGACAAATTCTGAAGAAATTTTGGACCAAGATGCTGTCGAACATATGCTCTTCAATGAGAGAGTTATTTGTGAATATGCATATAATTTTTTTTTATCTTTATCGCCATCTTCCACCAAGGTAAGGAGACCCAAAGAAGGAAATGCATTCACATCATTTGTTAAATATGAAATATAATATAATTTGTAATAATGCATACATCATTTAGTCTTTTAATAACATTTTAACTAATAAGTTTGAACAACTTGTAAATATTTCACACCGCCTACAAATTAGACTTACTATACAGTATAGTACATGTATAGTATGTATCTTAATTTTCAACTTCCTGTGAACCATTAAACTTTATCAGTGAATTAGTAATTAGCTTTACCTGGCCAAGGTCTATGCAATGTAGATAATTCTGGAGAAGCTGAAGAACAGCTTCCACATCTGGCTGTCTTGTCTGCTGCTGTTGCTGCTGCTGTTTGATCGGAGACTCAGAGGGACTTCTAGTATCCACAGGACTGACAAGCAACTTTAGGAGTGTCAAGTACACCTGAATACAAGCAACAGGAAAATCAGGCCTCGCGAAATATCAAAGATTAGTTTGCTTATCATCATTTCCTGCAGAGACACCCTAAATTGTAGCATCGACAATGCTTCATACCTCTCCCTGGTTATGGACCAGGCAGCGAGGGCGCTGACACCCAAAACACCCTCCAGGTGTTTACTTTAATTAGCAATTCTTTTTTTTTCCCCACAACTGCATATTTTGTCATTCCTACTTCACACCAAGACCTCAGCAACTTGTCTATTTATTGATTCTGCTCAATCACTGTACAGTATTTTCACATTTGACTCTAAAACCCACACTACTACAATTTTCTTAAGTGACTCTGCATTTGGTCGAAAAATATACATATACGTAAATTATATTGTTTCACCTATAAGAAGCTTGAAAAAGCAGTCTCCTTTTGCTGTATGTGTATTTTCAAGACTTAGTGGCTCACAGCCATATACGTATTCCAATGAGTCAGCATTTACCCAATGTCGACATAACCTTGCAATCTTATCATTCATGTTTCACAAAGGATTTTACTACAAACATTTCTCACACATTCATTCTTTACCTTATCTGGAGTATACTTGGAGGGTGTTTTGGGGGATCAACACCCCAGTAGCCCGGTCCATGATGAGGCCTCACAGTGAATCTGGGTCTGATTAACCAGGCTGTTACTGCTGTATTACTTGATGTATTTCTTCACTTATCTTAATTCTTAGATAATTGCATTATATGTATATTTATTGAGCTTAAAATAGCTCTGAAAAACTAAGCACTACTGCATTCAGTAAGTTTTTTTTTTTTTTAGGATGACATAAAACCACATACTATAGCGTAGCAGCCAATTTTAACCCTTTCACTGGCGACACTGCATTTAAAACAAAAAAAGTATCTTCTAAGACACCAACTGTTCCTCACTAAGGTGGTCATAGTTTAAGCCATCCCAATAATTGAAGCAGACCAAGTAAAAACCCCTAAAACAGACTAGAGGGTAGGGAAGCCCCTACCCTTCCTCAGTAAAATTGCCCAAAACCAAACATTTCAGCCACTTTGAGGCCTATTTCAAGCCTAAAAGCTTCTCCATTTCACTAGTATGACTTCTGGTCTATCAAATGGTACCTAGAACCCAATAAAACTTTGAAAACCACCCTAGAAAATTCCCAAATTACTATTTTAACCCAAACACAAAGTCAGAAATTAGATGTTCCCATCATGCACTGCGTGGGAAAGGAATTTTTTTACATTGCACACACACCCATTTTCTCATGTCTGGGCTAAAGTTTGCCGCTCACAGTATATCTGAGTGCGATGTGATTTATGCATAGATCTATATCTGTAACACTGCTCCCACTGATGTAGATCTATGTGAACGACAGTGAAAGGATCAAAGCAAAATACTATGTTTGTAATTGTACAGTGCAAATAATGCACACTATGCAGTCCAAAGAAAAAATGCTGAAAACTAACCTCACTGCCAGATCCAGAGGTAGTGTAGTGCTTCTGACAGTAATTGAGCGCTGCCTGTGTGTCCCTCATTGTGTGAGTGTAGATGGAGAGGGCTTGATGGTGTTGGCCCAGACGACCCATCAGCACTGCTCGCTCTTCATGAAGACCTCGGGTAAAGAATAGCATTAACAATTCTTAAACTAGACAGCTGTTAGCAACACCATTCACAAGTAAAGGAAAACCAGGAATCTTAAATTACAGTATATTATGATATTCAAGAAGTGCTAAAACAAATTAAATCACAGTATAGAAAATAAAAATACATACAGTGGACCCCCGGTTATCGGCCATAATTCATTCCAGAATGCTGTTCGAGTGCCGTTACCGAACGAATTTGTTCCCATAAGGAATAATGTAAATTAGATTAGTTCGCTTAGACCCCCAAAAATATACTTACAAAAGCACTTACAAAAATACACTTACATAATTGTTCCAGTTGGGAGCAGTACGAAATCTGGGGTCCACTGTATGTGAAACTGGCAGCTCCCTTTTCCAACAGACTTAAAAATAAATTTCCAGCAGTTTTAACATTTACTACCTCCTCATTACACAATTTGTTATTTCACAATATGTTGAGATTTTTGCTTTATGGACAGTAGTGATGGACAATTTGACAATGGATTCATGAAGCCTGCATGGTGTTGGAACTTTGCATACAAGTGGGTGGAGCAGCAGTTGTGGGACTACCTACAGAAATTTTTGGTATATTCTGTGGTCAAGTTAGTATAGTTATAGACTTGGAAGGATACAGATTTAGTCTCCATTACTTTTTAAAAAATTTGTTATTTACACTATATGGTGAAATTCTCATTTCATTCTCAGTGACAAATTAACAGAGGTTTACACTTTAAATCTCTCTTCTAAATGCCACAGAGCAGATAAAAATGTCCTAGGATGCCAAAAATTCAGATGCATTCTTCTCTTCAAAAGTGAAAGCTCAGTCTGGCATATACTCTCCTCAGCATTAAATGCCAGTTACTGTGTGTACCCATGAGCCTCTACTGTTGCCTTTAAATCTGTAAACTTAGCAGTAGCAACATGATCTACATTAGAAGCCTCACATGAGTTTACTTACTTATTTTAAGGCTCTTATTCTGTGAAAAATTGACTCCATAATCACGTATGTATGCCCAATGGTGGATGCATTGTCAAGATGCTGGAAAGTGTGAGGTTTAATTTGAAGAGAGAATACTATTCTTATGTCTCTTGTAGGGAGTTGTTTAAATAAGAAAAATGTTAGCATGACAAACGTGGTAGAACAGCAACTGTAATATGAAGTCAACTGTAGCTCTGTAAACAATGATATGTTGGTACAACAGGTGGTCAAGCTGTTATGCCTGGCTAGGGGCATGGATGCTTTTCAGTCACTGTTCTAGTTATATCTGTCTTGCAGGAGCTAGTGTGTATGTATCATAGGTCTGTAAACTGGCTCATGGATCATGGGCAATGGAGTGTAAAATAAAACTTGCGGACTGAACTTGCAGATGCTGATTGTTGCATAAAAGTATAGTATAAACTTACTATAGTATCAGCATTCTACTGTTTTAATGTTGCAGTAAGAGACAGGGAGATTCTTACTGCATTACAAGGATTATCTGAAGGAACTTCATCTCCTGTATCTGAGTGATAGGAAAATTGAACCAAAGGATGGGGAAAATTTGCCCTCACCTGTTTGACATGGGAAAAGCCAGTTGCCTATTTCCAGAAACAAAGAAAAGTATCACTATTTTTTCCATAAGCAAGTAAAGAAAAACTGCTCAAAGTATGACCTCCTTTAACAATACAGTCATTACTATAAATCTGAGGAAGGGTGCAAGGTTAGACTTCTATAAGCCCCATGAAACTAACAACAAATAGTAATACAAAAATATGTCTCAAGTTTCTTTCAGATTTGGGCTTATGTTGTATTCCAGGGATTATGTTGCTAAAATATCACTATTAAGCCACTGAGCATAATTTAAATTGTCTCATAATTTTCAATTAAGGGGTCATGCGACAAGCCTGAAAAAATGGATACCAATAGGATAACATTGCATAATCGAAACCTGCAAATAAAAAGGTCTGCAAATTTTGCTGGGGCAAATGTATACATAATAGTATTTTGGGTATAGTTTTTTTGTAAAGCAAAATGAGAATAATAACCACTAATAAAACATTACTTACTGTCATAGGGGAAATGAACCAAGAGGGTTGCTGCAGTGTAATATTGAGAGTCATTCAAGAACTTCAGAAGTTTCTCACGGACAAGTTGTCTTTTTTCCTTCTCCTAAAACAACAGAGCCAATACAAGTTTTCAATTGCTAAATTTATAAAATTTGAAGGACATGACACTGCAATATACAGTGGACCCCTGGATTATGTACTGCTCCAAACTCGAACAATTATGTAAGTGTATTTTTGTAAGTGCTTTTGTAAGTGTATTTTTGGGGGTCTAAAAGGACTAATCTAATTTACATTATTCCTTATGGGAACAAATTCGTTCGGTAACAGCACTTGAACAGCATTCTGGAATGAAATAATGACGTAATCCGGGGGTCCACTGTATAGTCATATGTATGTATATGGCACAGTAATAGAATAATAAAAAAAGTTAATTAAAATTACGTTTAATATAATACAGCAATGCACTATCTTCTCAAAACAATTTGTGAAAATGTTCTGTAACTTGAGTATTTAAGGAGGTAACTTCAGAGAGAAGCAGATACTTTTTTAAATTTAATTTTTGCAGGCTTAGAGCTGTTATCCCACCTAGGCCTATTTCAAAGCTTAGCTCTAAATATAGTGTACATTCCCCAGATGAAACTCACAGCAGCAAAGCAACACAAAAGTACCAATTTACTGCTACTGAAACAGGGTCAATGGATTAAAGAAAATGTGCCCACATGTCTTGCACAGCCTGGGAATTTAACTTGAAATCTTTTGGTTAAAAGCTGAATGTTCTAACCACTAAGTTATACTGATATATGTACATACTGTACAGAGTATACATTCTTAAGGTGCGCATTTTTATCCAGTCCTATACACGAGTTACACAAAATTAAATTCTGAACATACAGTGGACCCCCGCGTTTCAGTCATAATTCATTCCAGAAGGCTGCTCAAGCGCCATTACCGAACGAATTTACTCCCTTAAGGAATAATGTCAAGTAGGTTAGTCCATTTCAGACCCCCAAAAATACACTTACAATATTACACTTACATAATTGTACGATTTCTGAGGTGACCGAAACTCGGGGGTCCACTGTATAATATCCAAGTTTTTTTACAAACTGACTTTCTCCTACTGAAGTAGGGGGACCAAAAAAAATGCACCATTACTCATTTAGTAGCTGTTTTGTCAGAAGTGTGCAGACATCACAATTTAAATGACCCTCTGAACTGTAACACTGCCACTCCTTCAGAGTGCAGGCATTGTACTTCCCACTTAAAGTCTAGCTCAACAGTTTCCCTAAATCCCTTTCATAAATGTTACCTTGGTCACGCTCCAACGGCATGTTAAACAATTAAAAACCACTAGTGTTCACTTGCTCTGATTTAACATAAAAGGTGAGTGGTGTGTTGAGGTATCTGTGGAGAAAAAAAACGTTATCCATGGATGCAAAGAAGGGAATGTAAGAAGGTATAGTGGTACCAACACTCTTATATGGGTGTGAAGCATGGGTTGCAAATGCTGCAGCGAGGAGGAGGCTGGAGGCAGTGGAGATGTCCTGTCTAAAGGCAATGTGTGGTGTAAATATTATGCAGAAAATTTGGAATGTGGAAATTAGGAGGTGTGGAGTTACTAAAAGTATTTCTCAGAGGGCTGAAGAGGGGTTGTTGAGGTGGTTTGGTCATTTAGAGAGAATGGATCAAAGTAGAATGACTTGGAGAGCGTATAAATCTGTAGGGGAAGGAAGGCGGGGTAGGGGTCGTCCTCGAAAAGGTTGGAGGGAAGGGGTAAAGGAGGTTTTGTGGGCGAGGGGCTTGGACTTTCAGCAAGTATGTGTGAGTGTGTTAGATAGGAGTGAATGGAGACGAATGGTTTTTGGGACATGACGATCTGTTGGAGTGTGAGCAGGGTAACATTTTGTGAAGGGATTCAGGGAAACCAGTTAATTGATTTAGTTGGACTTGAGTCCTGGAAATGGGAAGTACAATGCCTGCACTTTAAAGGAGGGGTCTGGAATAGTGACAGCTGGGAGGGACAATTCTCAGCTGTCGTATCTGAGCTCCTCTGCAAAGACAGTGATTATGTATGAGTGTGGTGAAAGTGTTGAATGATGATGAAAGTATTTTCTTTTTGGGGATTTTCTTTCTTTTTGGGTCACCCTGCCTCGGTGGGAGACGGCCGACTTGTTGAAGAAAAAAAAAAAAACACTTGCTAGATGCTCAAGCCCTAGCACTCAAAACCTCCTTTACCAAATATCTCCAACCCTTCTTGAGATGACCCCCTACTCCTCCTTCCACCCCAGATTTATACGTACATGACCTTGGTCATCCCATTCTGCTCCACCCTCTCTAGATGTCCAAACCACCTTAACAACTACTCCTCAGTCCTCTAAATTATAAGTTTGGTAAACTCACACTATCATCCAATTTCTACACTTCAAATTCTCTGCATAACAGTCATACCACACACTGCTCTCAAATATGACATCTTCACTGCTTCCAGCCTTTTTCTCACTGCAATGTTTAAAGTCCATACCTGACACCCAAATAACAGTGTTGGTACCAATATACTCTGATATATTTCCTATTTCAACTCCACATACAGTGGTACCTTGGTTAACGATATTTTTTCATTCCAGAATGTTGTTCAAGTGCCATTACCAAATGAATTTATCCCCATAAGGAATAATGTAAAATAGACTAGTCCTTTTAGACCCCCAAAAATACACTTACAAAAGCATTTAAAAAAATAAACTTACATAAAAGGGCGAGTTTGGGGACCATCGTTAACCAAGGTACCACTGTATATGCTTCTTTTCACAGATGCTTCAACACACAGGAGGAAGCTCTAATACAACCACCTTCAGATGTTCCCCAACCTGGACAACCCCAATGCAACCAAACAACCTAACCCAAAACACACATGCCAAACAATATCCCAAAACACACATGCCATACCCAATGATTCCACCCACCTCAGTACAAACTCCACCTTCACACCAACCACCCATAGTTCCCCATCAGATCTCCCACTTTCCCAACCCCAACATACCCCCCAGACTACGGTTTTAGAAAAGAAGTTAAAGGTTTGGTATACAAATGCAGATGGTATAACAAATAAATGTGAGGAGTGGCATGAAAGAATAAAGGAGACATCCCCAGACATAATAGCACTCACAGAAACGAAACTCACCAGGATGATAACAGATGCAATCTTCCCACCCGGATATCAAATCCTCAGGAAAGATAGAGGGAGCAGAGGGGAGGAGGAGTTGCACTGCTCATTAAGAACAGGTGGGGATTTGAGGAAGTGGAAGGAATGGATGGAATGGGTGAAAGGGACTACATAGTAGGAACAATTCAGTCTGAGGGCCATAAGGTGATAATTGCTGTAATGTACAACCCGCCACAGAACTGCAGGAGGCCAAGAGAAGAATACGACGAGAGCAACAGAGCAATGGTAGACACACTAGCCGAGGTAGCCAGAAGAGCCCACATGGGGAGAGCAAAGTTACTAGTTATGGGTGATTTCAATCACAAAGAGATTGATTGGGAAAACCTAGAGCCCCATGGGGGTCCTGAATCATGGAGAGCCAAGATGATGGATGTGGTACTGGAAAACCTCATGCATCAACATGTTAGAGACACTACCAGAGAGAGAGGTGGGGATGATCCAGCAAGACTGGACCTAGTATTCACCTTGAGTAGTTCGGACATCGAGGATATCACGTATGAAAGGCCCCTTGGAGCTAGTGATCATTTGGTTCTGTGTTTTGATTATATAGTTGAGCTACAAGTGGAGAGGGGAGCAGGAATAGGAAGGGAGAAACGAAACTACAAAAGGGGGACTACACAGGCATGAGGAACTTCCTACAAGACGTTCAGTGGGAGAGAGAATTGGCAGGAAAACCAGTAAAAGAAATGATGGAATATGTGACAACCAAATGCAAAGAGGCAGAGGAGAGGTTTGTCCCCAAGGGAAACAGAAGTAATGGGAAGACCAGAACGAGTCCTTGGTTCACCCAGAGGTGTAGGGAGGCAAAAAGTAAGTGTAATAGAGAATGGAAAAAGTACAGAAGACAAAGGACCCAGGAAAATAAAGAGATTAGCCGAAGAGCCAGAAACGAATATGCACAGGTAAGAAGGAGGCTCAGCGACAATATGAAAATGATATAGCATCAAAAGTCAAGTCTGACCCGAAGCTGTTGTATAGCCACATCAGGAGGAAAACAACAGTCAAGGACCAGGTAATCAGGCTGAGAAAGGAAGGTGGGAGTTCACAATAAACGACCAAGAGGTATGTGAGGAGCTCAACATGAGATTTAAAGAAGTATTTACACAGGAGACAGGTAGGACTCCAGGAATTCAGAATAGGGAGGTATACCAACAAGTGCTGGATGAAATACACACAACCGAGGAGGAGGTGAAGAAGCTGCTATGTGAACTCGATACCTCAAAAGCGGTGGGACCGGACAACATTTCTCCGTGGGTCCTTAGAGAGGGAGCAGAGATGTTGTGTGTGCCACTAACACAAATCTTCAACACATCCATTGAAACTGGGCAACTACCTGAGGCGTGGAAGATGGCAAATGTAGTCCCAATTTTAAGAAAGGAGACAGACACGAGGCATTAAACTACAGACCTGTGTCACTGACGTGTATAGTATGCAAAGTCATGGAGAAGATCATCAGGAGGAGAGTGGTGGAGCACCTAGAAAGACACAAGCTTATAAACGACAACCAGCACGGTTTCAGGGAAGGAAAATCCTGTGTCACAAACCTACTGGAGTTTTATGATAAGGTAACAGAAGTAAGACACGAGAGAGAGGGTGGATAGACTGCATTTTTTGGACTGCAAGAAGGCGTTCGACACAGTTCCTCACAAGAGGTTAATGCAAAAGCTAAAGGATCAGGCACACGTAACAGGAAAAACACTGCAATGGATCAGAGAATATCTGACAGGGAGGCAACAACGAGTCATGGTACGTGACGAGATGTCAGAGTGGGCACCTGTGACGAGTGGAGTTCCACAAGGGTCAGTCCTAGGACCTGTACTGTTTTTGGTATATGTGAATGACATAACGGAAGGGATAGACTCAGAAGTGTCCCTGTTTGCAGATGATGTGAAGTTAATGAGAAGAATAAAATCAGTCGAGGATCAGGCAGGACTACAAAGAGACCTGGACAGGCTGCAAGCCTGGTCCAGTAACTGGCTCCTTGAATTTAACCCTGCCAAATGTAAAGTCATGAATATCGGGGAAGGGCAAAGAAGACCGCAGACAGAGTATAGTCTAGGTGGCCAAAGACTGCAAGCCTCACTCAAAGAAAAAGATCTTGGGGTGAGTATAATACCGAGCACATCTCCTGAGGCACACATCAATCAGATAACTGCTGCAGCATACGGGCGGCTGGCAAACCTAAGAATAGCGTTCCAATACCTCACTAAGGAATCATTCAAGACTCTGTATACCATATACGTCAGGCCCATACTGGAGTATGCAGCACCGGTTTGGAACCCACACCTGGTCAAGCACGTCAAGAAATTAGAGAAAGTGCAAAGGTTTGCAACAAGACTAGTCCCAGAGCTAAGGGGATTGTCCTACGAAGAAAGGTTAAGGGAAATCGGCCTGACGACACTAGAGGACAGGAGGGTTAGGGGAGACATGATAACGACATATAAAATACTGCGAGGAATAGATAAGGTGGACAGAGACAAGATGTTCCAGAGAGGGGACACAGAAACAAGGGGTCATAATTGGAAGTTGAAGACTCCTATGAGTCAAAGGGATGTTAGGAAGTATTTCTTCAGTCATAGAGTTGTCAGGAAGTGGAATAGCTTAGAAAGCGACATAGTGGAGGCAGGAACCATACATAGTTTTAAGACTAGGTTTGATAAAGCTCATGGAGCAGGGAGAGAGAGGACCTAGTAGCAATCAGTGAAGAGGCGGGGCCAGGAGCTATGACTCGACCCCTGCAACCACAAATAGGTGAGTACAAATAGGTGAGTACACTAACAACCATTTTTGCCTCATCTATTCTATGGTTCACATTCTTTCATAGACCCATCTTGTGACACCATTCCAAAATTCTTCCAAATTTCCCTATGAATATTTTGAAATAATTCATTTTTTCACTCTAATTTCTGGATATCCACAATGATTTTCACCTTTTTATAACAATTTTTGATGTTCTCATAACCTTGCTCTTTTCTATGTTAATTTTTACTGGTAATTTTCTTCTTTCACATAACTTTCCAAATTCCTCGATCAATCTTTGTAATTTCTCTTCGGAATCCCCCAAGAGAACAGTATTCTCAGCAAAGAGCAATTGTGACAGCTTCTATTCTGTATCAGATTCATCATCCTTTAAGCCCGCACCTCCTCCCAACACTAACATTCACTTCCTTTACAACCTCCTTCTATGAATACGCTAAACATGCTAATAGTTAGTTTTTATCCATTTTTTTAACACACTGCTTATCTCCCACCGAGATAGGGTGATTAATTATTTCTAAATATAAAATTTACCCACACAGGTATCACAATTTGGCTGGTCGTGCACATTCTGTAGGTACTGATGTTGAAGCAAGATGGCAATCACCAAATTACTATACGTACATATGAAAATGTCACTGTGCCCTTTTTAAATGAAATCCCCAACCAGAAAATACTCATTTAAGAAAGAAATTCTCCAAGGAAAAGCTTTTATAAAAAATAACTTAAGGTAAACCACACTTGCATACCTCTTCTACATTAGCTGGATCACTCGACTGATATGGAGCGGTGACTATATCACGGTACTGGTGGATCAACTCATTGTGCAGGAGAGGAGTAGTGTCTCCCCATTCTTGAATTACATGTTCCTGGTAAACACATCATTATTACCATTGAATAAGACACACAGGAACAATGAAGACATTTAATGTCATAATTATGCACATGTTATTCCAACTTCAGTATCAACATACATACCTGTATTTATACATCATTACTATACTATTATCCTCACTATGACTATTCCATTTCCCACTTTCATGGGGTATTAAGACATATGCATGAATATTATGAAGAATTTTTTTTTAAATCCATTAGTAATTCAAATATGAAAAATCCACTATCTTACTGTTTTAAACTTTTAGTTAGGTGAAAACTGTAATATTTGGGCCAAGACTTACACATTAGATTTATAGCTTTCTCATTATATTTTCTTAGTATTTTTCTAAAAAAAAAAGAAAACAAGTATTTTTGGTAGTTTCAAATTGCTTACCAGATATGGAATGACTAGAGATTTCTCAGTTTTCTTTAAAAAGTTGAGTACTTTGGGTCGCGGCAATTGATCCATCTCACCTGATGTGGACTTGTCGCCAATAAAAATTTTCAGTCCATCTTCAGGATGTGACTTTAGCACCCATCCCCCATATTCAAAAATCAGATCTATTTGTTGAGGACCTGAATTGCCAGGAAATTAAAAAGAAAATTAAATTTTATGTATTATAAATACAATTTTGTGAAAGTAAAATTTTAAACAACACTGTATACTACTATACAACAAACATATCAGACAATCTACAGGAGGCCCCAAACTTACAAACATCCCAAGTTATACATACTGACACTTACAATGTGGAAATTAGAAGCCAATCAAAACTTTAAAACCAGAAAATTGCAATTAAACCATTTTTTTTTTGTGCTAATGTATTGTTTTCTGCGTGTCGTAAGAGGCGATTAAAATGCCGGGAGCAAGGGGCTCGTAACCCCTTCTTCTGTGTATATTACTAAATGTAAAAGGAGAAACTTTCGTTTTTACTTTTGGGCCACCCCGCCTTGGTGGGAAATGGCCAACGTGTTGAAAGAAGAAGAAAGAAGTATTGTTTTCTATACAAATAACTGTCTTTTAATTAAAAAAAAGGAATGGAACACATTTAAGTTAAAACTCAAAAATATAATGCATTTCTAAGCAAAGGAATATAAACATAACACATTTGTAAGTCAGAAGCCATTGAATTTTTCATGAGATACAAGAGAAACTCGAGTAGTGTCAATTTAATGGTACCAAGCTGCTGCAGGTAAGTCACAGTGTGGTGGTGACCGAACAAAGGAGAGTCCGGTCTCTTAGCATGGCGGATCAAGAGCTGGAGAGCCCGCTGATGAAGTAAACGAGTTTGAAGTAGAAGAACCAACTCAGGATACTTATGGGCATGCCGTAGAACACGTTCCCCTTCAACTACACTAACGCGGCTATCTCGCATTCGAAGAAGGGGCTGCACAAGACTGTCATTAGTCTGCAAAGACAAAGAGAGCATAAACTTGGCTAATAGTTATGTATTCAATCACTATTTACATTATAAAGTATTTATCTGAACTTGCAGAAGGAAGGGAAGAGACAAAGAACTCAATCCACTTATTTTACCAATCTTAAGTTGAAGAAATGTTACCTGATATCCCTGGCACTGATTTGGATGTGTAATTTTCAACTATGTCCTCGCATACTTGTTGCATCCCTGATAAAGAGCATATCCTTGTCTACCCTGTTGATGCTCCACAGAATGTTGTTTGTTATGTAAGGGGCTGTTAATGCTCCATAGCATTTTTTTTTCTTTTTTAATGTGGGAAGATTGGATATCCAGCAGGCATGTTTGAGAGTTTTAGATAGGAGTGAGTGGAGACAAGTGGTTTTATAACCGGAGCAGTTGGATGGGATACAGGGAAACTGGTTAGATGAACCTGAGTCCTGGAGGTGGGAAGTACAGTGCCTGCACTCTGAAACAGTTGGAGAGGCATCTGAACTGTAGTATCAGCATGAGTGACTGCTAAACCCATAGGGGTCACACAGCATTTATAGGAATGGGAAGCAGTCAGGTTTTTCTAAGGAAAAGGAGAATAGCTCCAATTCCTTTGATCAAGAGCCCCTCAATGGTATCAAGATACATACCTAGAGAGGCTCGCAAGAAACAGTTCTTGCCCCAATGTTTTTAATATACTGTCAATGATTTATCAGAAGGAATAGGTAACTACATGAATATGTAATGATATATGGCATGGTTTGGAATATTTACTGTTTGAAGTGACATCTGAACTGTCGTATCTGAGCGCCTCTGCAAAGACAGTAATTATGTGTGAATGATGGTGAAAACGTTTCTTCTTTTTCAGGTCACCCTGCCTAAGTGGGAGACGGCCAATATAGGAGTTATCACAGTTGCTCTTTGATGATGACAGTTCTTTTGAGGGATTCTGAAGATAAAATGTAATGATTGGCAGACTAATTTTGGAAGGTATATAACAAGGAAATTACATAAATGTAGATAAGAGCAAGGCTATAAGTCTAGGCAGTGATAGATCGAATGTCAGATTAGAGGGAGGGTATAGAGAAAGTGGGTGTATTTATATATCTGGGAGAGAACCTGATGGGATTATGAAAGATGAAGCGAACCATAGAATAGATGAGGAGAAAAAAGGCAGGTGGTGTGTTGAAGCACCTGCAGAAAGAAAGTTTATCTATAGAAGCAAAAATGGAATGTACCAGGGTAAAATCGAAACAACACTTTTATATGGATGTAAGGGTATGAGTTCTGAATGTTACAGCAAGAAGGAAGCTAGAGCCAGTGGAGTTGTCATATTTGAAAGCAATGTGTGGTGTGGATATTATGCAATGTGAGTCCAACATAAGAATTCTTACAACCATCTGATGAGTATTTTATTCAAAACTCAAAACAAAAGGAGAAAAGTACAAGAGGAAATGCTATGAAACTGCTCTCATCATGGCATAAAATATAATCACACAGAAGAAAGGCAGTGTCCGATTGGCAGATATTTAGTTATACAGATATTAAACCAGGTATACCACTGAGAACTACCAGCTACTATTACCACCACTACTACTGTATTCCTGCTTGTATTTATCAGCTACATCTATATGAATGTTTGTGAAAAATGCTAAACAGATACAGTATCACGTGAATACTCGTTCTCTAATTTTCCTCTTACCTGCACATAACATTTCAAGAGCGTTGTGTCAATGATCTGGAGCTTCTCATTGCGAGACTTTAAGCTTGCTGCTCCTGAAGAAGAGAACTTGTTATCTGAACTATCCTCTATATTTGCTTCACAGTCAGTGTTTGACAGCTTGTGACGCACCTGTAATGTATACCTAAAATTACTTATAACATAATTTTATTTTCTTACAGCTTGAACCCCTAAATTTCTAGTTTATGATTTAACTTGTTTCTTAAATACATAAAATTCTATAAATCATAAGACTGAATATCATATCACATTTGAAGGTCCAACAATATTTGCAGTTTGACAACCACAAAATCAACTACTGACCTCCAACAGAAAATGTACAAGAGCTTGGAGTGCCTGCTCTAAGTCCGTACCACTTAGTGCTGGAATGGGATATGGATACCGAAGCCGGCTTCGGTACTCCTCAGGAACCATGTCCGGATACATGCCAATAACAAATGGGAGATCTGAAGATGTGAAATCCTACATCAGAGATAATATACAAGAATATAGAGAATATTAAATAGCAATGAATTTAACCATACTATTTATTACAGTATGTTCATTGTGACTGTCTATTCTTAGATTTTGTTCAGTGCACATTGGCAAAATGCTTTATCAGACCTGTGTTAAGAGCAAAAAACAGTTTCATTGCTTCAGGGTAGTTTTTACTACAGAAGAGATGAATAGCTTGTAAATGCTGGATGTGTTTTTGCATCTGAGATTTTGCATCCTCTGCTTCATCCCACACATCCTGAAACATAATACTATTGAACATCAGTAATCCAAAGACAATGGTGATGAAAAGATGTTGCAAAACAAGCTTCTACTGGGTAACATTTTGCTCTACAGAGAGTGAAGCTTGTCCTGCAACATGACTTTTTGCTTTACACAGAGTGAAGCTTGTCCTGCAACAAGACTTTTTGCTCTACACAGAGTGAAGCTTGTCTTGCAAATGTCTTGTCTTCACTACTGTCAGTTGCATATATTGTAAGCTTTAATGCTTCTACATATACTGTATATATTAAATAGTTAAGACATGGGTATTTTTATAGTGGAAACGTTTTGACAACCAGTGACTCTGTTACTCAAGAACAGAGAATAATAGCAGAGATGGTGGAAGACATGAAGTAGTAGTTTGAGGCGATCAGTCTCTTTACCTTGAAAAAGTGTTGTCTAAAAATCTTCATGTCTTCCACAGTTTCAGGTGATCAGTCCCTCAGCTTCATCAAAGCTGAGGGACTGATCACCTGAAACTGCTACTTATGGTTTCCACCGTCTTCAGTATTATTCTCTGCACTGGATTTATAAAGCTGTTGGTTTATGTAACATCTTCACAATAAAGATACATAAGTGTTGCACATGTGTCTTATTTATCTGCTTGATAGTCCTGTGAACCATTATTATATAACACAGTAAGCAATATTAATAATGACCAGTAGTTCAGACACAGTTTGGTCACAAACATTCCAGACAGCTGATGCTCATCTTTCCTCAACTTTTCAAATTGCACATAAGTATTTAATGCACTATGAAGATGTTACTTATTTTGTATAAAATAAATATCTGACATACAACAAGATTTAAGGCCAGTCCAAACTGTTTTTCAACCAGAAGTTGTGGGATCTGTTGACTGATGGGGATTGCATGTAGACACCACACGTGAGATGACGACGCAACATAAACTTGACTTTTTCCTCTGAAAAGAGAAGTTTGGAAATAATTACAGTGGACCCCCGAGTAACAAGAACCCCGGAAATCGTACAATTATGTAAGTATAATATTGTAAGTGCTTTTGAAAGTGTAGTTTTGGGGGTCTGAAATGGACTAACCTACTTGACATTATTTCTTAAGGGAGTAAATTCGTTCGGTAATGGCACTTGAGCAGGCTTCTGGAATGAATTTTGCTCGTTACTCGGGGGTCCACTGTACTTCACAAGTATTAATAGTCTTCTTTCAACAAACCGGCCGTATCCCACCTATTAACAGTCTTATCTATTGTATATTACATGAAGGATCCTTGATACCTGTACAATATTTTGATTTTAAACAGTATCCATAAGACTGAAACAAAGACTGAATAACCTTACTTTTCAACCATACAGTGAAGAACTCAGTAAGTTGTCTGGTTAAGAAATACTAGTGGCAATTTATCTATGACAAGAAACAGGGCAGCTCCAGAGGTTTTATATAGGAGGGGCTTAGAGGTGGCAATCTGACTGGAAGAGGGGGGCTAGGGGACTTGTCTTAAACCTGCAGCACTATCATTAGTATTTTTATTTAAGGAGGCATTTATGCTGATGAAATATCTGAGGGGGGGTTTCACCCCCTGTGGTGCTGCCCCTGCTAAGAAACAATACTGTATGGAAGTGAGAAATAAAACAAACTTATGATAGATTAAATACTGATTATGGAACATCACAAGCTTAGCTCTACTCCTGTAGCTACAAACAGGTAGTTATGAAAGATTCACAATTTTCTTTTAACACACTGATCGTCTCTTCCCGAGGCAGGTGACATGAAAAAGAAACACTTTCACCATCACTCACACTATCACAAATATCTAGCAAGAAAGGTTTTAGAAAAAGTGCACACACAAAGTTGCATTAAATAAGCCTTCCTCACTTTGAAGACTGTCCCACTGCAAGAAGTTTAGGCTTGTCTAAGTTGAGAACTTGTACAGTAATCTGAGGTTCTGTAGTCTTAATTTCTATCGTCTTCGACAAGATAGCTATTAAGTATGGCTTGTCATAGGCTGAAAAGAATAAACAAGAAATTATTAGACATCTCATGGTAACTTTTCATGACTATTTATTACAATATAATGAGTAAAAACAATGTGGGCAATGCACTATATCTGATATATTCCTTCATAATACAGTATTTGTAAACTAATTTTATCATAATCTACAGTATATCCTAAGGGTAATTTTCCATCTTATTCTTGTACAAACTTAGTTAAAAAATAAAGTTCATACAGGAAAATCAAAACAATGACATTTATTATACAAATTTAAAGGGAAAATTGTCAGTCCCAATGTCATTAATTCATGCAGACAAATTTCTTTAGTGCTGTATAACACAAGGCAAAATTTATTTTGAATTCTATGCATTTTAAACCAACATATGGTACCACCATACCATTATTCATATACAGTGGACCCTCGAGTTTCAGTCATAATTCATTCCAGAAGGCTGCTCAAGTGCCATTACCGAACGAATTTACTCCCTTAAGGAATAATGTCAAGTAGGTTAGTCCATTTCAGACCCCCAAAAATACACTTACAAAAGCACTTATAATATTACACTTACATAATTATTCGATTTCCGAGGTAACCGAAACTTGGGGGTCCACTGTATAATGTATTTTTATTTTTATGGAATGTTTCTTCTGGATACAACAGCAAAAGTGTAATAGCCAATCATACATTAAACATAAGGTATCTATGAGCTGCTGCTGTGACACCTTCAAGAATTCCTTAAGAAAAGTTACATTTACTGTTGCTGTTATGCAATAATATTTAAAGCATTCCAAATGTAAATTCTTTCTCCCATTTTCATTTTATCCTTTATTAGACACTATGCAAATCTCAAAGAATAAATTTACATGCATACCTAACATATCTCTATAATATATTACTCTAATCAGGATATTTATGACATTCATACGAAGTATTGTTGATCAGAATAAAAAAGATTTAGGTGTGAAAGCCAAAGCCAAAAAATGTTGTACAGTGGACCCTCGGTTAACGAATACCCCGGAAATTGTGCAATTATGTAAGTATAATTTTGTAAGTTCTTGTGGAAGTGTATTTTTGGGGGTCTGAAATAGACTAACCTACGTGAAATTTTTCCTTAAGGGAGTAAATTCGTTCGGTAATGGCACTTGAGCAGACTTCAGGAGTGAAGTTTTTACGAAACTCGAGGGTCCACTGTATAATAAAATCAATTTATTGGCTGCCCTTCAATAAAAATATTGCATAATAGAAATTAACACATAGGGAGGCTCATGAATTTGTAGGGCGACTAATTTACAATGCTGCACAAAGTATGATTTTTAAGATGACTACCACAGTAAATAAGTCAAACAAAAATATGCCTCAAGGAAAATCACTGGAAATGGCTGAGTCCTATAGTATAAGAAAAATTTGTTGAATAGCACCAAATAAAAAGAAGTAGAGTGCCACAGAGAGTAGAGAATATTTGAGTCTGTACTTCCCTAGGCTACTTAAAAATTAAAGCTTTATTACTCTAATAAATAAAAAATGCTTTTATGTAAGGACCAACAAGCTGAGTGCTTTCATTTAGTGATCATCGAAGCAGTACCTAGGATTCTTTTCGTCGCTTTCACTGAACATCATTAGATGTCATATGGAGTTATGTGAAGAATAAACACTGCATTTACATTTCCTGACACCAAACTCTGGTCCGTACAATATATTGGTCCACACAATATACAGTGGACCCCCGAGTAACGTAAAAACTTCATTCCAGAAGCCTGCTCAAGTGCCATTACCGAACAAATTTACTCCCTTAACCCTTTGACTGTCGCAACCCTCAATCCTGAGTGCTCTCCTGTTGTCGCAAATTTAAAAAAAAAAAATTATTTTTTTCTTATGAAATGATAGAGAATCGTTTCCCGATGGTAGACACCAAAAGTTTGAAATTTTATGGAAAACTCATGGAATTACGCTCTCGTGAATTTAGTGATCTCAGCAATATATACGCATCGGCAATTTCGCCGACTTTGAGCCCTATTTTCTGTAAATTCCATTGTTCCAGTTGACCAAACTCATAGATATTTCTTTAGATCTCCATTTATTCTATCGATTGAGTACAAGAAACCACCAATTTATCGATTTCAACTACCCAATAAAGTGATCAGAAATTGGCAATTTGGCCAATTTCATGCAAAATAAAAAAGTTGTCAATTTCAAAATAGGGTCCAGAATAAACAATGCAGATATTCCTGGCACTAATATAAGATGTTATCTGTTCATTAGTCACGTCTTTAGGCCCCTCTTATATTACTTTTGGTTTCTATTTCGATTTTTTATTCACATAAAAAATAGAAGATTTACCATTATGCAGACTATTGCATTATTGTAAAAATGGTATAAATAATATCAGTGCACTTGTGAAATAATATTAGACTCACCAACTGATGTGTATTGGACGCGTGGCATGATTTGTTTACTCTTGAAGATTTACAAAAATCGAACATTTCTCCTACTTTGAGCTCAATTTCAAGGTCGTTTTCATCATAAAACTAATCACAATCATCTATATTTCTGTAGTATGTTGTCCATTCTATCAAATGAGACCATAAAAAAGAGAATACAACCATAAATACTATAAGAAAATACACCTCAAATTCGGCGTTTTAATCCAAAAATGGTCGGAGTTTTTTTTCTCTCATTATGTACTGCGTGCTGCAGGATTTTTTTTATACTGCGCACACTGACCACACAGACCCATTCTCTCATATGTGGGCCTACCAGCTTTCTCCCGTTTGATTTGAAGCCGCTAGAATTTAGGCGTATTGATACGTCCGAAACAGTTTCTCGTAAGACGTATATATACGACTTAAACAGTCAAAGGGTTAAGGAATAATGTCACGTAGGTTAGTCTATTTCAGACCCCCAAAAATACACTTCCACAAGCACTTACAATATTATACTTACATAATTGTACGATTTCCGGGGTGTTCGTTACTCTAGGGTCCACTGTATTGCTGCAGCATACATGATGTTCGACAGTCCACACCAGATAAATTTCTTGTGCCTTCAGGTCAAAAGCCAGTGTCAGCAAGAACTTCTGCTTCACCTTCCTAAATGAACCACTGCTTATTTTCACCAGTCAAGAGAAATCTACATATAAAATCAATGACAGTATACAGTGGTCCCTCGGTTTTCGCCGAAAATTCGTTCCAGAATGCTGCTCAAGTGCCATTACCGAACGAATTTATTTCCTTAAGAAATAATGTCACGTAGGTTAGTCTATTTCAGACCCCCAAAAATACACTTGCAACAGCACTTACGAAAATACACTTACATAAATGTTCGAGTTTGGAGATGCACGAAAACCGAGGGACCACGGTACAGTGGACCCCCAAGGATTTCGTCAATAATTCTTTCCAGAAGGCTGTTTGAGTGCTGTTACCGAACGAATTTGTTCCCATAAGGACGAGAGTAAATTAGATTAGTCCATTTCAGACCCCCAAAAATACACTACAAAAGCATTTACAAAAATAGACTTACATAATTGTTCGAGTTGGGAGCAGTACGAAATCTTGGGGTCCACTGTACATAAATATAAGCATGCCATCAAAAAAAATAAAATCTTCCCTTTTTTTTTTTTTAGCACACTAGTCAACTTCCACTAAGGTAGGGTGACCCATGACCCATAAAAGAAAACACATTCACCATCTTTCATCCAATAGCTGTCTTGCCAGTAGAGCACAGACATCATACAATTTAAATGACTGAACTGCAACATCCCCACCCTTTCCCCAGAGTGTAGCTACTGTACTCTAGTACAAACATTAAATGCAGACAAATATATGAGGTGACTCACCCAAGCAGAGAGGTTGTTCAACCCATTTCAAAGTGTAGCTGCAGGTGGCATTCCCATCAGCATCAACAAAAATGGTTTCTTTGTCATGGGCCAAGGCTAGTTGTTCTCCGTCTACCATTCGTGTTATCAGTGGCTCTTGGCTGCGACCGGTAGCAAATAACTCTTTCTGCTCGCCTGTTAGCTACAATAAGCAAATCATAATCAAATTCATAATTTTATTCTCCTGAGTTTTTCTTACTTTTATTCTAATCAACTTCACATCTTTATTTATAAATCTGACAATCTATAAAACAGAAAAACTTCCACATCACAATGCATGATGACTATACCTTCATATGAAAAATGCATGATGACTATACCTTCATATGAAAAACAAATCATGCATACTTTTATTTTCCCTTTTTAATTTTTTTCCTGGTGTATGAATAATTGTTTTTATGATGAAAATAAATAAGCAACACTATTAGCTGCCAATGATCTGCGTAAATCATGGTTAAGCTTTTGTAACAATTCATGAATATCTGTCCTTTTCCTACTAATCTAGCAAACTCTTCTTATCAGCTATTACTATCAGTTTTTCATGTTTTTAGTCAAACTTTAGCATTCCATTTCTCTGTCAATTACAACATGAGCTCCTTAGGATTCTTTACTTCACTATATTTTGAGAAGGTTTACCGAGATTAAAAGGGACTTAAGTCCCCTTAAATCTCAGTAAACCTAGTTGATGTATGACTGAGCCAACAAGTGGTTAAAAAGACACATGCAGCAAAAGATTTTTAATAATATACATCTCACCACCTACAGTTCATATAAGTGAACTGTTGTACTTATAAAAGTCTCCTTTGTTATGTCTTTATAAAAACTTCTGATATGTGTATACTATGTAAGAAGATAGAAGGGGAAAAAGTGTGTTACATCATTTGTCAGGAGAAATTTAAAAATTTCTCCTGGTATGGGTCTTAAACACATGCCAAATAGAGCTTTTGCTCTTTTGACCAAGATACAATATTTCTGTGGCTTACCAGTCCACTCTGAAAAAAAATGAAGTATCACAGCATAAGACATAGATGGCAAAGAAAGTGAGGTACAGTGGACCCCCGGTTTACGATAGTCTCCAAACTCGCCCTTTTATTTAAGTTTATTTTTGTAAGTGCTTTTGTAAGTGTATTTTTGGGGGTCTAAAAGGACTAATCTAATTTACATTATTCCTTATGGGAATAAATTCGTTCGGTAATGGCACTTGAACAGCATTCTTGAACAAAAAAATGACGTAATCCGTGGGTCCATTGTATTTGTAACTTTAAAAAAGATCAAAACAGAGCTGTAAACCTATGAAAGTTGATCTAGTAATGAAAACTGATCTATAATACAGATGAATGAAACACAGACTTGTAAGGCAAAACAGTCAAAAGATTGCCAGCACTGAAGTCAAAGATTCTGAAATTTGGGTAACATCAAAAGCAATGTATATAAAGAAGACAGAGCAAAAGGAAAGTTGATGATAAATATACTGTATAAATGATGACTATTCCTGTATATGCAGGGTAATGGGGGGGAAAAAAAAGTCAAAAGCGATAAAAATAATGTAAAGTGAGAGATGCAAATATGGTAGAGGATACACACAAAGTACATATGTTTGGTGGGTTATATTGTACCTAGATATACAGACTACCATAAATATCCTAACCTTGACAAGCCAATATTCATGCTTGAATGCAACAGCAATTGCCTCCATGCACCATGTTAAAGCTCGAGGCACGTCAGGTAATGCAAGATCCTCACGAAGTTGGTGAAATTTTCTTGATTTCCAATAAAAAAGCTGAAGCTTGCGTCTCACAGCCACAACCAAACGTACCATTACTACTGCATCGCCAGTCAATGACACATGGTGCTGTAAATCAAAAGTTAAAAACTGTCATGAGCGAAAAACATCACTCAAAAACGATGAACACCAGAAGATGACCCAGCATATTTCAAATGTGAAATAAGTGAGGTACTGTTAACAATACCAATACGTTGTCCAAATAGTACACAGGTGTACTGAAGCAAAGATATATAAACATGATCATTACTTATAATTAATGATGGTTAACACTACAATCATAAGGTATGCCTAAGGAATATGGATAAGATAGATTATTATTGTATACACGGTAACAGAACTAAGTAAAAAATTAATTCACCTTAATATCAAGATCAAAGGCAGTTGCACCCTTGGTTTGAGTCAAAATGCAGAGAAGAGGTAGATTGAAGACAGTCAGATCATGAACGCTTACTACATTATCTGTAATACAAAGAAAACAATAATGGCTTAGTCAGAAAAGTATTGCAACAGATTAATCCAATATAAAGTATATAAGGGAGTTACAAGCATATTCATGGAATAATATTAACATCTAATGTTTATAACTTTTCAGCCAATTACCATACACATAAAAAATAATAATGATACAATATTCAATAACTTCAGAAGATATCTGTTAAGCCTGGATGTGATAGTTATGTTAGCTTAAGGACCTCAAGCCAAGAAATTAAAATATTTTTTTTTAGCACACCAGCTCTCTCCCACTAAAGTAGGGTAACCCAAGAAAGAAAACACACTCACCCTCATTCATTCATTCAATAGCTGTCATGCCAGAAGTACGTGGTACCTCGAGTTACGATGGTCCCCAAAATCGCCCTTTTATGTAAGTTTATTTTTTCAAATGCTTTTGTAAGTATATTTTTGGGGATGTAAAAGGACTAGTCTATTTTACATTATTCCTTATGGGGATAAATTCGTTTGGTAATGGCACTTGAACAGCATTCTCGAACGAAAAAATATCGTAACTCGAGGTACCACTGTATATAGACATAGTATCACTAACATTCATATAACTGCCAGCAAAGTGCTGAACTTCTTTTAGCTAAGTACAGTACCAACTAATACTAAAGTAATGGCTACATAATCATGCATATTAATGTACCATACCTGATAGGGAGACAATAATCTGATGCTCAGGTATTACTGCCACTTGAACAATTGGTTTGCGAGAAAAGTTTTTATTAGAGCAGAGAAGTGCAACATCCCAACGTCGAGTGGTACCAGGTGTAACTGTATACATGAGAAGATGACCCTGCCTCGTTCCCACCACCAGATTGCCATCTGAAAAATATAATGTACTGTACATGAAAAAAATCCACTAATCTATAATTATGAACATCATCTGTAAACAAATGTGCAGCCAAAATCCTCAATGTAATAACAGATTTTAATGCATTGGCATGCACAGGTACAGACATGATAATACTGAGATTGTAAGAATAAGCCATATGCAAAATCAAGACATTTATTGAAGATGTTGCACTAATGGTGGCCTTTTCAACAATAATATAGACAGCTAAAAATATAGTACTTAAAGAAGAGAGGGGTCAAGTGCAACCCAGGAAGTGAGACAAGATCCCTTGTCAGAAATAAATGGGATGGGCCATATATATACTGTATAAGCAAGAAAGGTTGGATGTTGAGGAGGACCTGTCTTAGTAGGGCCAATAGGCCCACTGGTCCAGGTTTGGCAGGTCACCCTTCTTACTTATGCAGTACATGGCTCATACCATTCATCACTGACCCACATACAGCCACCCAGTGTCTTTCATCACTTCCTCCAACAACGTTTATTATTCTAGTTAAATGATGAAAAATAATGAGGTAGTCTGGGTGTGTGTTGGCGGTGAGGCTATGACCAGCAACCCACTGCTGCTGGGTCTTGTCATTATTTTTATTATTAATATTGTTATTATGGCTGATAAGTCAATAAATAATTTCCAAAACAGATATTTCTTGCACAACCACGTCAATTTCAGACAATTTCCCTTATGAAATTATGCCAAAGTGGAACTGTGAAATAACGTACATTCTTAAAAATTGTATGTACAGTACTTCAAAATATATAACATTTATTCATAAAATATTATTACAATTTGGGGAAAGAGCTAAACCCAGACCGAATGCTTACATTTATACAAACAATTGGATTACTAATAAAATATATTATTATAATAATCATAATGAAGCACTAAACCCTTAAGGGTCATACAGCACTGTAATAAAATACATTATTATTATTATTATTATAATCAAGGGGAAGCGGTAAGCCCGTAGGATTATACAGCGCCTGTGGGGGGATATGGAAGGTATTCAGGCTTAATTCAGGGCACTGGAGCAGATCCAATTCCCTAGATCAAGAGCCCCTCACCAGCGTCAAGGAACCTTCCGTGACGGGTAATAAAATACAAATCTAGACAAAATATGAGAAAAATTTATCGTCTGTGGGAAGGAAGCATAAGACTATGAGTCAGGGGCGCCAATCATATGTCTGGTGCTCTGGGTGACGTACCATAGGCCGTGACTGCTTCAATCTGCAGCGGCAGCTTCTCCAAGATAGGAATGGCCTCGTAGGCATCATGCATGCTTTCTACAACTCGAAAAATCACTTCATAATAACAATAAAAAAAAATGGGGCGAGAGCTACGCCTGTCTCTGAGACTTTGTTATTGTTGTTGGCTGTGTTAAGGGCCATTAAAGCTCCAAACTTATTGAACCCTTTTTCTCGGAGTTCGGGAAATAAATAAATAAGTTTATATAAGTACAAGTACAAATAAATACAGTTACACAAATTATCATACATAGTAACATATGTGTCAATTACCCACCAGGATAACCCAAAAGAGTCAGAGTGAGTTATTTGCACTGTGAGCCTTGTAATATCTCATCTTGTAATATCTAAATATCTTATTATGTATCATGCTGAAATAAATTATTATTATCATAATAACTACTTGTAAAAATTATTATTATAATAACTACTTCTAAAATTATTATTATAATAACTACTTCTAAAATTATTATAATTACTTTTAAAATCATTAATATAATAACTAGTAGAAATTATTATAATAATTACTTGTAGAAATTATTATAATAATTACTTGTAGAAATTATTATAACAATTACTTGTAGAAATTATTATAATAATTACTTGTAGAAATTATTATAATAATTACTTGTAGAAATTATTTTAATAATTACTTGTAGAAATTATTTTAATAATTACTTGTAGAAATTATTTTAATAATTACTTGTAGAACTTATTTTAATAATTACTTGTAGAAATTATTTCAGCTGGCTACAGAAAACCCTCAATTTTTTTGTTTGGCGAACATGAAATTCCCTCATAAGAGGGTGTTCAGCAGGGTGATCCACTCGCTCCACTTCTCTTCTGCTTGGTAGTAAGAGAACTAACTTCCAGCCTGCACAGCGAGCTGAACATCTGGTACCTGGATGATGGCACTCTGGCAGGTACTGAAGAGTCCCTGTTAGAGGACCTACAACTGGTGAAGATACAGGGAGAAGCCTTGGGACTCATCCTCAATCCCTCCAAGTGTGAAATCATCACAACAAACCAGGAAATAATCAATGCTGTGCGAACAATCCTTCCTGAAGTCTCTACTACCACTCCATCCAACAGCACCCTCTTGGGAGCACCACGGTCCACAAGGACAAATTGAATGACCTGAAGATAATGGAGGAGAGAATAAGCGATCTTGATGCCCTGTATCTCTTTACAAGGTGTCTTACTATGCCATGACTCACTTACTTCCTTAGGTGCGCACCCTCTTTTGACAACCCAACACTCAACGAATATGACGCTCTCCTGAGATCAACCTTTAAGAAGGCACTGAATCTGTCACTTTAAGATCAACAATGGGATCAAGCAACCCTCCCAGTGTGACTGGGAGGTATAGGGGTGCGCAAAGCAACGCAGGTAGCTTTACCTGCGTTTCCCGTTGCCCAGCCCAACGGGAACCCCAAGTGTGGAGGTCTGACGGAAGTCAAAAGCGTCCTGATGGAGCCACTATGCTACCCTGGAAGGATGGTAAGCAGATTGCCTTGGACTACACCTGTGCCGCCACATTGGCAGACACGTACTTGCCATACTTCGTAGCTGAAGAGGGTGGAGCTGCCAGCCACAGGGAGACCCAGAAAACCCGCAAATATGAAGGCCTTCCTCCTTGCTATAACTTCATCCCAATAGGGTTGGAGACCCTTGGAGCATGGGGCAAGCATGCTCTAAAGTTCCTCAAAGAACTGGGTGAAAAACTCATCATAGAAACCAGGGACCACAGGGCAGCCACCTTCCTCTTTCAGAAACTCAGTGTTGCGATCCAGAGGGAAAATGCCTGCAGCATTCTGGGCACGCGGCCCACTGCTGGGAAACTGGACGAAGTATTCGAGATGTAGCTTTGAGTTGTTATCTATGTTGTTCTACTTCCTATTGTATCTTTGTAAACGTATTTTGTCTTTAAATAAACTATCCACAGAATATAAAATATAGGGGGTGGTAGGAGAAAACAATATTCAAACAGCTTCAGGGAGAACCCTGAGTTTTTCCTGAAGCAAGTGTATTCCTTTCTCCGAGGATGAGGTCCCCAACTCAGTTCCAGAGGTGCTACCTCCCTATATTTTTATAATTACTTGTAGAAAGTATTATTATATTATAATAACTACTAAAATTATTAGAATAACTACTTCTAAAATTATAATAACTAGTAGAATTATAATAATTACTTGTAGAAATTATAATAATTACTTGTAGAAATTATAATAATTACTTTTAGAAATTATAATAATTGTAGAAATTATAATAATTAATTGTAGAAATTATTATAATTACTTGTAGAAATTATTATAACTACTAAAATTATTATTAGAATAACTACTTCTAAAATTATTATTAGAATAACTACTTCTAAAATTATTATTAGAATAACTACTTCTAAAATTATTATTAGAATAAAAATAACTACTTCTAAAATTACTATTATAACTAATAGAAATTATAACTTGTAGAAATTATTATTATTATTATTATAACTACACGTAGAAATAAAGATTATTATTATTATTAAACACGCACAACCCCATCTGAGTCACCATTATTATTATTATAATGAAAACTGAGCACCAGGGTGATACGGCGCTGCTGAGTCACTAACAACAGGCTCTATTCTGGCCTAGAAGTTGATATATGGCGCCCCGAGCAACTGGGCACCAACGGCGGTTATGTAATGATTTTTTTTCTGCCAGGGGCAGAACATAGGAAATTTTTGACAATGATGCTCCAGGCAGTGGACAGGAGGAAACAGGCGATGGACAGAACCAGAAATCCACACTCCACTATGGCTACCACGGCTAGAGTCCCTCCCAGTGACTGTGTATACAGCTGATTTAACGTCATGTGATGGAACCTTCATTATTAAGGTCAGCTAATTGAAGTTCCAAAATTAATAATTACATAAAAACCTTAAACAGTCAGAACATTGTTAAAAATCGACGCTTATTATATGAAAGGGAATACTGAGACTTCCAGCAATTTCCTGTTAACATGCCGATTAAAATTAAGCATCTATCCCTCATGAAGTCAGTTTTTACTCGGGTTCACTATATAAATTATTATATCTTAATTTGAAAATAAAATACATCTAAAAATGATACAATGGCAAGGAGAACAACATGCATGACATCACTGAGCCCACAACAACTGAACATGCTGAGTATTAAAGACACTAAATCAGCTGAAGTTAAACCATGTTTATAAATTTACTCGCAATCAGTAACGAGTTTGCAACCACAACCAGTGTGCTAATGGGGTAATATTATTATTATACTCAAAACTAAGTCTAAACCCACGCTAAAGCCCTACTAGGGCAAGTGAACACAATTTTGTAGTGCCTACAGTAGGTGGTCAGGCCTCAAGCACTTATTATACAGGAATAAAGGAGTGGAATGGATTGATTGATCATGTCAAGGCCAGTCCTAGCATGAACCAGTTGGTAAGTTTATATAGACACAATTACACATAAGTACACTTATCATACATAGTGTAAATTACCTAGGATAACCCTCCAAAGAAACAGAGTGATTCTTGTATAGTTAACATTGGTGGAAATAAGTCACTGTCTGACTTTTTTTGGGGTTATCCTAGGTTCTTTACACATATGTTGCTATGTATGATAATCTGTGTAACTGTATTTGTGTATACCTGAATAAACTTACCTATTATTGTAAGCTGATCCTCTCTATTTAATGTTCATGTAAATAACTCTGCTCACTTTATTCCTATTGTACTTTAAATAATAAGATATTTCAAGGACCCCAATTTAAATAACTTTTTTGGTAGTCCTATATAATTATACATATGTTAATATGTATGATAATTGTAATCACCTAAATTTGTGTATCTGTACTTATGTGTACCTGTACCTTATCTTAAACACTTCATCCAGCTCCCCGAGTCGTGTGCCCACAATGCTGCGGACATTGCCTCTCTGGATAGCAACACTGAGTCTCTGGAAGAGAAAGCTGGTTGTCCTTGGTTTCCCTGATGAGTTTGTCACCTAACTTTAAGGAATCTGAAAGCACACACACAAGTTATAGCATGGTGCCAGGCCTCTTGTGTTTATTGATCTGGGTCTCCTTGAAACTGGCGCCACCTTTTCCCCCTTCAGCTTCAGAGTATGAGGTGCCAGTCAATGTAGACGCACAGGTGCAGTCCCATGTAATGTGCCGACCGTCTTTCCAGGGTAGCATGGTGACTCCATCTGGACGCTTATGACTTCCATCAAGCCTCAGTACCTGAGGTTCCAGTTCTGCTGGGCCACAAGCTGCGGCCACTTTCCCTGATGTCACTGACATCTTCGTGTTTCGTATACACAGATGAGACCATGCAGCCCAGATTGATCAACTGTGAAATATATATATATATATATATATATATATATATATATATATATATATATATATATATATATATATATATGTAATCTCTGGGTCTAAGATTACAGGGCAGCGCCAGAATTTATATAGTAGGCTGGCCGAGGGAGAGTCGACTATCTAGATGGAAAGAGGCCTAGGAAACTTACTTGTTTTGGAGCAGCGTTATTGTATTTACTATTTTTTTTTATTTGGAGGCTTTAGGAAGTTGAAGCCTCCAGCTCTAGCCCCCCTTTCCCTTGGTGCTGTGACTGTCTTGTGAGTGTTTATCTCCACCTCTGTGACTCTACATTCTTTCGTCCCTAGGTACTCCATGCACATTTTCATGTTATCATGTGAAAAAACAAAATTGAAACTGATATAATATTCAATGAAGTTTATCAAGTTATTGTGAGGGTTGAGAAGTTCGAGGCTCGTTGACCTTTCCATTGAAGACCTCCAGTAAGTGCTGTGTGAACGATGCATAGAGAATCAATAGCAATAATATAAACTACAGCCAAGTACATGAGTAAAACATATGTGCAGTAGTTTGGCATCTTCGTTGACGAGACGTTTCGCCCGCCCAGCAGGCTTTTTTCAGTTGAAACACAGAGGCGACAATGTAGAAAGACAAATATGGAAATTGCATCACACCTTGCTAGCATTTATTTTTAACACTGACATATTTTTCCATTGAATGTTATGTGCCTGACTAACGTTCCGGCTGGTGCTTCATAATGGGTTCGACACACATCATACAAAGGCTCCTGACTCTGCCAAACACGCACAAGCTTGAGTCCTTGAATAAGCGGGTTCATATCTCAGTAAGTAGACTCTCCCGTTAACCCATGTTGCCCAGCACCTTAATATTAGTACTTCACTCAATGGTAACCTTTCAACAATTACAGTGGCAATGGTCGTAGTGATAGTAATGAAGAATGAAATGGTAAGATCATCCTGCTTGATGAAATACGACTGGAAATTCATTATTATATTATAATCAAAAGAAGCGCTAAACCACAAGGGTTATACAGCAGACATAACTACAGGATTCCTGCAGGCACAGCTAAATGTCACCCATCTCTCTACATTGTATTATGCTGAAATAAAATTAATTCAGTTCTACTTTCGTATTGAAGGCATCTGAGGGACACAAACCATTTTATACCAAATTACAGAATTAATGGTATTTTAAGCCTAACACTGAGAGGGCATTGCGCCTGTGTTTCAGAACTCACCTGACATGGGTTTACGTCCTCACCTGTTCTGTGATTTGTTTGCTATCGTGTTATTATGATTACTTTTTTATTAACACATCGGCCGTTTCCCACCAAGGCAGAGTGGCCCAGAGAAGAAACACTTTCATCATCACTCACTCCATCATTGTCTTGCCAGAGGCGTGCTGACACTATAATTAAAGTCGGTGCCGGGTCAGCCACGCTGTGGTTCGTACGTTGGACTACGTGCGGCCAGCAGTAACAGCTTCATTGATCAGGCCCTGATCCACCAGGAGGCCTGGTTATGGACCGGGCTGCGGGGGCGTTGATCTCCTGAATACCCTCCAGGTAAACTCCAGGCACTGTACTTACCACCTCCAGGACTCAAGTCCGGCTAACCGGTTTCCCTGAATACTTTCATAAATGTTACTTTGCTCATACTCCAACAGCACGTCAAGTCATAAAAAAATATTTGCCTCCACTCCTATCCAACAAGCTAACGCACGCCTGTTGGAAGTCTAAGCCCCTCCGCCTTCCATCCACTACAGATTTATACACCCATCCTTTCTAAATGTCCGAACCATCTCAACAGCCCCTCATCAGCCCTCTGGATAATACTTTTAGAAACCCCGTGAGTCATATAATACTGTCACCCAAGTGAATTTAAAAATTTTAGTTAAATAATTAGCACTGTGGATCACCCCAAGATAAAATCACGAGAAAAAGGCAACGGAAAATAGTTTTTCAAGAAAAAGGTCATATAAAATTAGAGAATGCAAAGTTCTCACCCGCGTCCAGCTCAGACCCATCCTAACCTAAAACAATCTAACCTAACACAAGCTAACCTGACACAAGCTAACCTGACACAAGCTAACCTGACACAAGCTAACCTGACACAAGCTAACCTGACACAAGTTAACCTAACACAAGCTAACCTAACACAAGCTAACCTGACACAAGTTAACCTGACACAAGCTAACCTAACACAAGCTAACCTGACACAAGCTAACCTAACACAAGCTAATCTAACACAAGCTAACCTGACACAAGCTAACCTGACACAAGCTAACCTGACACAAGCTAACCTGACACAAGCTAACCTGACACAAGCTAACCTAACACAAGCTAACCTAACACAAGCTAACCTAACACAAGCTAACCTGACACAAGCTAACCTGACATAAGCTAACCTGACACAAGCTAACCTGACACAAGCTAACCTAACACAAGCTAACCTAACACAAGCTAACCTAACACAAGCTAACCTGACACAAGCTAACCTAACACAAGCTAACCTGACACAAGCTAACCTGACACAAGCTAACCTAACACAAGCTAACCTAACACAAGCTAACCTAACACAAGCTAACCTAACACAAGCTAACCTGACACAAGCTAACCTAACACAAGCTAACCTAACACAAGCTAACCTAACACAAGCTAACCTGACACAAGCTAACCTGACACAAGCTAACCTAACACAAGCTAACCTAACACAAGCTAACCTAACACAAGCTAACCTGACACAAGCTAACCTGACACAAGCTAACCTAACACAAGCTAACCTAACACAAGCTAACCTGACACAAGCTAACCTGACACAAGCTAACCTAACACAAGCTAACCTAACACAAGTTAACCTAACACAAGCTAACCTGACACAAGCTAACCTGACACAAGCTAACCCGATCTATTATTTCTTAACCTAATATTAAGATATCTATTTCGGCTTTAACATCATCACTAGAGGCAATAACACAGCCTATTTAGGCACAGGTACACATAAGTACAATTATCATAGTGTAAATTACCTAGGATAACCCCCAAAAAAGTCAGATAAAGTGACTTGTTTCCATTAGGGAGGGTCCTTGATTTCCAAAGCTTAATTTTCTGTTACCATGGCGGTGGCCAGGAGGCCTAGGTGAGCGTGCACCATGAGCAAGGTCACCTTGCCTGGGTGTCCACACTATTAACACATCCTGATAGCCTTCATTTTTTCCCTCACACAGTGTACATTATAAAATAAGTGCCAGACTGTCTTAATTGGGAACTATAATAGCAAATCTTGTTTTTGCTGTATAGTTATTGTGTTCTTGAAGAGTGTGGAGTGTGGAAAGGTTCACTGTTTGTGTAGTACTGCAGGATATAATGATTTATTTGAATAAGTTCTACTACGTGGAAGGAAATAGTAATTTTAGCGTGGCAGTGTGTCTACAGTGACGTCATGTACACACCCATGAGGTGCGAGCTGTGATTGGCTGTCCAGTCTCATAACGTCACACACGCCTAGTGGGTGCTGCTTGTGGTTGGTTGTAAACAATCACCTGGTAGTCACACCACAGCCACCCTAGAGGCGGGATGTGCCAGGCTTGACGCAAACATGACTGGTCATAAAACGCAGGAAATTTGCGAGACCAAGTGCCTGTGGAGGCCTGATGTGAGAAAGAAAACGAAGATTGACGAATTCCGCGAAGTTGTGAACAAAAAGTACTCTACTTCCTTTGGTAAGTCACAGGTAAATCAAGGTTAGCTGAGGGCTGGGTTTGTGCCACATTGTCAGAATTTCACCATGACTTTTTTCCTTGGGATGAACATGCGCATAACAAAGTAACTCACTAAAGTTTGTGTTATGGGCACTGCTGTCTATCTGAATAAACGAAGATACTTAGCATAAAAAATGCTAAAATAATTATCATATTAGTTTGTCATATTTCTCATCATTTAGCTGGTGGTGTTTAGTATGTATAATGGTGTTCTTTTTTTATTATAATAATAATGTATAATGGTGTGATGGAAGTGTCCTTCGCTGTGAAATATATTTGCGAGCACACTAACATAGTCTGTTAAACATTATGACTCGCGTAATCATTAGAAATAAGTCACTATGACTTTCTTGGGTTATCCTAGGTAATCTACACATATGCTGCTATGTATGATAATTTATGTAACTGTATGTGTACCTATACCTGAATAAACTTACATAACACGACTGCAAACAAATCACAGAACGAGTGAGACTCGAACCTGTGGTAGACAAGTCCTAAAACTCGCAGGCCAGTGCGCTTAACCATGACATGGACCAGTAGTTAAGAACATTAGCTTGCCAGTTTTAGTTCTCTCCTTCCCTGGGTTCCAGTTCCACCTGTTTCCTGCTTTAGTAAACATTACAGTAAACGGGAATGTACTTGGATAAGAATAAATCCCAAATTATTATACGAAAATGATAAAACACCCCCAATTACTGGGAACGCTTGAAGTTCCTCAACCTGTACTCCCTAGAACGCAGGCGGGAGAGATACATTATTATATACACGTGGCAAATCCTAGAGGGATTAGTACCAAACTTGCACACGAAAATCACTCCATATGAAAGCAAAAGAATCGGCAGACGATGCAACATCCCCCCTAATGAAAAGCAGGTGTGCCACAGCACAAGAGACAACACAATAAGTGTCCGGGGCCCAACACTGTTCAACTGCCTCCCAGCGTACATAAGGGGGATTACCAATAGACCCCTGGCTGTCTTCAAGAAGGCTCTGGACAGGCATCTAAAGTCAGTACCTGACCAGCCGTGCTGTGGTTCGTACGTCGGTTTGCGTGCGGCCAGCAGTAACAGCCTGGTTGATCAGGACCTGATCTACCATGAGGCCTGGTCACAGACCGGGCCGCGGGGGCGTTGACCCCCTAAGCTCTCTCCAGGTTAGCATTGCATGGTTAAAATATGTTCATAATCTATTCTAAAATAATCATTAACGCATCGCATATGGTAGCTTCGTTTTACTCTACATTTTAATAATTCCAACAGGGCTCTAGTTGGAATTATATGATGACATTTTGTCCAGGATAAGGCTTCCATCAGATCTAGTTATTTTCGGTGTTCAGTCCAGGGACTCCCTCCACCTGTTACATCCGGGTGGCTTTGTGTTGATCACCCGGCACTGGTATAACCAGGCAATGTTAAGTTGCTTAACTATGGCGGGACAACTACACGACAGAGCAAGCTTATGTCACGATAAAGCTTTAATAAAACCGAAACTAAGTCTTAATGGTATAGCTTTACATAAAGCCTAACATTGTCACAATAAAAACTTGCTTTGTATACATGTTTTTACATAATTTTGTGGCTGGCATAAGGCAAGGTAGAGCTAGACAAGGCAGTCTACAACGCTCCCGGAAGCAGTCTTGAGGATTATACCTGGTGTGTGTGTATATATTACACAGGACAATCAATAAAAATATAAGAACTCTCAAACTCTTCCTGGATAGCTGCAACAGAACTCGTAAGCATAATATACGATACATACAAATACCTCGGATGGCCCTCGTGTACGACTCGAGTGATACCTTAGTAGGCATAAAAAGGTTCCCAAAATTTGGAACTCCAGAAGATACCAAAGATTCCCTTTGTGTCATTTACTTCAAAGCTGTTGTTAAAATTAATAACAAAAAAAAGCACTTCTACCTTATTGTGATTCATGACAGCAATATTCTAATGTTCAAACACATCTTGAAGTTTATTGAGTTTTCATTCATCATCTTTTTGTACCTCTTGTTTCTGCTATTGTTCTAAGCCCATATATTGTCGCGTGTTTCAATCCCCTTCATTCAGACAGCTGTTGTAACGAGAATTATAAACTTCCTGGTGGTCTGGTGGCTAAATCTCTCGCTTCACACGGCGAGGGCCTGGGTTCGATTCCCAGCCAGGGCAGAAACATTAGGCGTGTTTCTTTACACTTGTTGTCTATGTTCCCCATCAGTAAAATGGGTACCTGGGTGTTAGTCGACTGGTGTGAGTCGCATCCTGGGACACTGACCTAATCTGCCCGAAATGCTCAGCATAACAAGGGACTTTCTATATAGTAGTATGTCACTGATGTCAGCTAGGCCTGTATACCATGTACATGTACTTGTAGTAAATAAAGATATTATTATTATTATTATTAATAACCATGTATAAACTCGTATTATTAGCATCGACTCCAGGCTGAGGGACTGATTACCTCAAACTACTACTCTCTTTACACCTTTCTGCTTTGTATAGGACTGATGAAGCCACTGTGTGGAGAAACGTTTCCTCAATAAAGATACCCAAGTGTTGCATATGTGTCTAATTTATAACTTGTCGGTTCTCTGAACCATTCATCTACATTATTATAATCAAAAGAAGCGCTAAACCATAAGGGTCAATATAAACTCGTAAAAAATGTATTATTTTTTTAAAATTAGACTTAAGTTTTGCCCGGAATGCTGTGCATCCTATGGTCTTTGTTTATCGTATGCGTTGTATATGCAGTCATTTGTAATAAAAACCAAATATTATCTAGCCGAAGCCAGTAATGAGGTCAAGAGGTACTTGTAACCTAGCCTAAGCCAGGCAGTAGTGACTACAGGTCTTCTGATTTTGTTGGATGCATCGTAGATATGGTTCCTCCTGCATAGTTATTGTAATCATAACTAAGTGCTAAACACACAAGGGTCATACAGCGTCTCCTGCATTACAGAATGATAGATGGACTGACTGGTATCAATTTCCTCCATTCTCGAGTTATTGAAGGTCAATTAAAGCTCCTTTTGTATTATTGCCCCCAAACTATTAGTTGAAAACCCAAGGTTGCAATTTCCTCCCCACCTTGAAGACATATATGCCTTTGCCAAATCATCATTAGAACATTAGTTCTATCAGATATCTGAAGACCAATGCGAGAGGGAATCCCCAGGTGTCCACTGGCTACATTATTAACAATCCTATCATGCCTGTGTCAAGCATGTCTTAAGCATACCACAATTAACACTCATGGATTTAGAAGAATCTAGAATCTTAAAACTGTGTTTAGGTCCAGAAGTTGTAGAGGGGTATGATTATTATTATTATTATAATAAAAAAGAAGCGCTAAACCAGAGGGGTATGAGAATATAGTAAGGACAAGAATATAGCGTAAAAGTGACTCAAAACGTAGCGTCCAGTGGTGATTAACTATTAATTACCGTAAAGACCTTTATTAGTACGTTTCACTTAAGAGTGAAACTTTGTACCAATAAAAGACTTCACGGGAATTTATCACCATTGTGGGAGTTGTGCTAGTATGGTACTTTTTTTGTATAGATGTGGGAGTGTAGGAACGCGTTCTGTGTAAGCCTCTAATGCCATGGCATGTCAGTGGCTCTCCTTGCACTCAATTTACATTGTAATTTCCCATACCCATGTAACCTGCAATGAAATAAAATTTGTTTGTTTATTTGTTTACAATGCAAAAATAACCCGCACATGGGAGAAACCTACGACGACGTTTCGGTCCGACTTGAACCATTTACAGTCACACTAGACATATGTATGTGGGAACGAGCCTCATGGGTGCGAGTGTGGGAGTGAGTTGTACTTATTTGTTGGCAGGAAGTGCTTGACCAACCATATTGTGATGACTATGTGATGGTGCCTCATTGACCCGGCAGTCCATAACTATATATGAAAGCAGGAAAAAATCTTGAAGCCGGCCATAGTATAAGTCTCTTTAAGTTACTGTTTTTGTAAAATAAGTTAGATACTTTAAGTAGAAAAATAAATAAGATATATAATTAAGTTTTATTTTGCAGGGAATTATCAAGAGTTGTACAAGTGGTCTGTGGAGCAGTATTCAGATTTCTGGGAAACCTGGTGGGAATTTGGAGGTTTTATATACTCATCACCTCCTACACAAATTGTGGATTCTTCTCTCAACATCACACAAGTACCACGCTGGTTTACTGGTGCCAAGCTTAATTTTGCTGAAAATCTTCTCCGCTTTCGCGATGATCGTATTGCAATATATGCAGCGAGTAAGTCTATTGAAATTACATTAATTTCCTCAGTTTCTTCAGTTATTAATGTCATGACTGTCGTACCTGGAGGGTGTTCTGAGGGTCTATGCCCCCATGGCTCAGTCCATGACCAGGCCTTATGGTGGCTCAGTGCCTGATCAACCAGGCTGTTACTGCTGGCCACACAATCCAGCATACGAGCCACAGTCCGGCTGATCAGGCACTGACTTGTTATAATAATTCTTGTTATTTTAGCAATTAAATTTTTACACTGGTGAATACTTACAGCTTGTAATGATAATTAATGTGGAGGGGACAAGTTTTTTTTTTTTTTGTTAGTACTGAATCTGTATTATTGTTAAAATTTTACTTGTAGTATTTTTATTATATCAAGGTTCATTATAACAGAAGGGTAAATTTTGATACCTAAGCTTGACATTCTTCACATATCATTTTAGATAACACCCTCCAAGCCTACCTAGATGTCTTTACAGAAGAAAAAGCCAACTATGCCATATCACTGCTCATCTGTATTAACTACTGCATCGTTATCTGCAAGCATACCATATTTTAACTTGGTTACGATATATTGCATTTGATTCATATAAATAAGATTGTTACTTTTAAATTAAATTTACCTGCTACTTTTTTAATTAAGTTTATCAAGTTCATAATAGCAAGACTGTGTGACTACTTAAAACAATATTACAGGAGAAGGACAGCAAGGCATAACTACAGTCACTTATGAACAGCTGTATAAGCGAGTTTGTGCTTATTCAAGAGCACTTAAGAGCCATGGTGTGAAGACTGGTGATCGTGTAGTGGGTTATGTACCTAACTGCTCATCTTCAATAGAGGCCATGCTAGGCACAGCATCCTTAGGAGCTGTGTGGAGCTCGACATCCCCTGACTTCGGTATTACGGTAATTCATAGTGATTCTTTTACAATAACTTTAAAAATGAATACATTAAAAAAAACCACACTGCTGTATTAACATAGAACTAGTACATCAATGTCCCACATTACATGGCCTCTTTCAACTGAAATGAAGCTGAATAAGGCAAGATATTACAAGGACCCCAGTAATACGTATGTCACTTCATCTGACTCTCATTTTTGGTTTATCCTAGGTAATTTACTTATAAAATTAGACACGTGCAACATTTGGGTATTTTTATTTGTAACGTTTTGCCTGGTGCTGCACGTCTTAATTCTTCATCTTGTCGGTATTGTATATCATTCATGTACAGTTTACACATATGTTACTATATATGATAATTGTAGTCACCTATACATCTGTGTAACTTGTGTATACCTGTACCTAAATAAACTTATACTTCAATTTATAGTATTAATTTGCAAGATGTTTCATCCACGAGGGACTATCAATCCATACAGATACAAAGCAATAGAACACATGTATGCAATAATGTATACTATATATATGCTTTATTTTGTTATATCTGTATGGATTAATAAAGTCTGGTGGGCAAAATGTCTTGTAAATACTACCATAAACTACATACCGTGTCTTATTACATATTTGTTGATACCTGGAGTATTACCTGGAGAGAATTCCAGGGGTCAATGCCCCCGCGGCCCGGTCCGTGACCAGGCCTCATGTTGGACCAGAGCCTGATCAACCAGGTTGTTACTGCTGGCTGCACGCAGTCCAACGTACGAACCACAGCCTAGCTGGTCAGGTACCGACTTTAGGTGCCTGTCCAGTGCCTGCTTGAAGACAGCCAGGGGTTTGTTGGTAATCCCCCTGATGTATGCTGGGAGGCAGTTGAACAATCTTGGGCCCCTGATTCTTATTGTGTTGTCCCTCAACGTGCTAGTGGCACCCCTGCTCTTCATTGGGGGGATGTTATATCGCCTGCCGAGTCTTTTGCTTTCGTAAGGAGTGATTTTCGTGTGCAAGTTTGGTACTAATCCCTCGAGAATTTTCCACGTGTATATAATAATGTATCTCTCCCGCCTGCGTTCTAGAGAGTACAGGTTTAGGAACTTCAAGCGTTCCCAGTAATTGAGGTGGTTTATCGCAGTTATGCGTGCCGTGAAGGTTCTCTGCACATTTTCAAGGTCAGCAATTTCACCCGCCTTGAAAGGTGCAGTTAGTGTGCAGCAATATTCCAGCCTAGATAGAACAAGCGATCTGTAAAGTGTCAACATGGGCTTGGCATCCCTGGTTTTGAAGGTTCTCATTATCCATCCTGTCATTTTTCTAGCAGATGCAATTGCTACGGTGTTATGGTCCTTGAAGGTGAGATCCTCTGACGTGATCACTCCCAGGTCTTTGACGTTAGTTTTTCGCTCTATTGTGTGGTTGGAATTAGTTTTGTACTCCGATGAGATTTTAATTTCTTCACTTTTTCCGTATCTGAGTAATTGAAATTTCTCATCATTGAACTTCATATTGTTTTCTGCAGCCCATTTAAAGATTTGGTTTATGTCTGCTTGGAGTCTTGCAGTGTCTTCAACGGTGGACACTATCATACAGATTCGGGTGTCATCTGCAAAGGAAGACACAGCACTGTGGCTTATATCCCTGTCTATGTCCGATATGAGGATGAGGAACAGGATGGGAGCAAGTACTGTGCCTTGTGGAACAGAGCTTTTCACAGTAGCTGCCTCAGACTTTACTCTGTTGACTACTACTCTTTGTGTTCTACTTGTTAGGAAATTATAGATTCATCTAGCAACTTTTCCTGTTATTCCTTTATCATGCATTTTGTGTGCTATTACACCATGGTCACACTTGTCAAAGGCTTTTGCAAAGTCTGTGTATATAACATCTGCATTCTGTTTGTCTTCTAGAGCATCCAGGACCTTGTCGTAGTGGTCCAGTAGTTGGGACAGACAGGAGCGGCCTGCTCTAAACCCATGCTGCCCTGGGTTGTGCAATTGATGGGTATCAAGATGAGTGGCGATCTTGCTTCTTAGAACCCTTTCAAAGATTTTTATATGGGACATTAGCACTATTGGTCTGTAGTTCTTTGCTATTGCTTTACTGCCCCCTTTGTGGAGTGGGGCTATGTCTGTTGTTTTTAGTAACTGCGGGACGACCCCAGTGTCCATGCTCCCTCTCCATAGGATGTTAAAAGCATGTGATAGGGGCTTCTTGCAGTTCTTGATGAACATGGAGTTCCATGAGTCTGGGCCTGGAGTGGAGTTCATGGGCATGTCATTCATTGCCTTTTCGAAGTCATTTGGCGTCGTGGTGATTTCAGATAGGCATGCGTCTGTCAAGTTCTGTGGCACTCTCATAAAAAATTCATTTAGGTCTTCGATTTTCAGTCTAGTTAACGGTTCGCTAAAAACTGAGTCATACTGGGACTTAAGTATATATGAAATATGATGATATGATATATGAAAAAATAATTTTTTTTCCAGAAAAGTGGCATGGGTTTGAAGGTTAATGATAAGCCACTAATTATGAGGAGGATTTCAGGCATACTAAGATTATTCCGTACAGCTAGGACTTAAAATAACCTTACAATGCATAAAGCTTGATTGCTAAGTTTAATGCAACTTGTTTTCCCCTTGAGGGAAGGTTCCTTGATGCTGGTGCTCCCAGACCTTGCATTGAACTTGAATGCCTCGCATTCTCCCAGGCACTGTATGACCTCAACAGGTTTAGTGCTTCCCAACAAATGTAATAAATGATATAAATGTGAAGAGATTATTATCAAAACCAAGCACTAAACCCACAAAAGTATGTGAAGAGATAATAATCAAAATTGAACTGTCAATTTTGGTTAATTACATTAAGGGAGCAGTCTTTCTTAAAAATGATTTTCTATTAATTATTATATAAACTATTACAGGACTGTAGTTTACATAATTCACATTGAAGATTTTATGTAATGATTACATACTATGTAAACATTACAGGTTTGGTTTTCTGTATTTTATTTTACTACAGTAACAATTTAGTTTTGCATTATGTGTTTGTGTTATAGAACCATCTTTAAAAATATTATCCTGTAATTTTAATTCACAGTTAATTATTAAGTACACTAAGGTATTGAATTTTCTTATTTTATTCCTTCAGGGAGTCTTGGAGCGGTTTACACAAATTGAGCCAACTATTTTGTTTACTGTTGAAGCTGTAGTTTATAATGGTAAAGTTCATGACCATCTAAGCAAGGTCAAGAAAGTGGTTACTGGTTTGAAACACTTGAAAAAAGTTGTCATTATTCCATTTGTCTACAAAAGAAATGAAATTGACATTTCTGACATTTCTAATGGGTAAGTGTCTTTAGTCTTTTAAAAGTATAACACCTTGTTCATTAATAGTGTAAGAGTGTTATTACTTGAAGTGCCATTGTACTGAACCTAAAACAAATATGGAGAAAAAATGTCAACACTCAGCACTTATAGTCCATAGAATAATTGTTGTATGTATATAATTCTCCTAGCTCATCATAACATTAAATTTTCAGCACACCTCTGAGAAGACAGTGATAGTGAATGATGGTGAAAGTGTTTCTTCTTTTTCGGGTCACCCTGCCTCGGTGGGAGACAGCCAGTGTTAAAAAAAAATATACACTATCACTAGGTTAATGAATGTTTTGTCTTGAGTCTGCTTAATGGACTGCATAAGTATTGGCATTTCCATATATATATTATAATGTGATACCAGCGTAATGTCATAGAAGATAAACTTTACTTTCAGTGAAATTTTAACATAATCGGGTTCAACTCTAGTTTTATTAATTCTTAAGGGCTTTGATTACATAAAAATTTCATATACGTACTGTGTTCATTCGTCATGCCATAAGAGACTGAAAGGTTGTGAAAGTGCTGGAGTTGTTTTCCTATTTGTTCCTCCCTAATCAGTTGGATATGTACAGGTTTTAGTTTGATATCTTTATTATGCACCCCATACCCATCCTGTGGGCGGTAGTCAAAAGATTACAGAGGTATATAATGGGTCCAGGGACTGGACCTCAAAGTTTGATAGCTGAGCAAGTTACAAAGGTAATGAACTCAGATGGTCACAATCATGACAAGTTACAAAGGTATTTGCAGATTACAGAGGTATATATAGGGTCCAGAGACTGGGCCCCAAAGTTTTGATAGCTGAACAAGGTACAATGGTAATTAATTCACTAGTTACAAGGTAATGAATCATGTAAGTAAATTTACTTACGTCTGTACATGGTTGCACTCATGAACAAATTATAAAGCAATGAGCAATCTATTAGTCTACACCCAGCCACAACTGTAATGAGTTATTGGTGCAAATTTTAATTGTTGGGTCACACACACACACACATATACATATACACATACATATATACACATACACACGCATACATGTATATACATACACACACACACATACACACATGTACATACACACACACACACACACACGTGTCAATGCTTTGTTTACAGGGAGCAAAGTCAGGGTATTTTTCCAGAATGGTCTGTAATATACCACTGTGGATAAAATACTTTGACATATCTTGAACATTTCTGAATGAGTAGTCTCTGAATTCATTAATTTTATCGCACTCCAGTACATAATGACGCAGGGTGTGACAATAATCCAACTGGCAAAGTTTACATCTTGTTTGGTCTACATCTGGTGGTGGTGATTTAACCTGCCAAAGATACTTGTAACCCAGCCGGAGGCGGGCGGTAGTGACATCCAAGAGTCTGCTTATTTTGTTGGATGCACCATAGACATGTGGCTCCTCCTGCATGATAGAATGATGATAGATGGACTGACTGGTGTCAAACTCCTGAGTCTTAAGTCAATAAAATTCAGTTGAAGTTCTTTTCGTATTATTGTTCTCAAACTGCTAACTGACAAGCCAAGATTGTAATCTATCCCCTCTTTGAAAGCATAAAACTTAGCCAATTTATCAGTTCTATCATGCATCTGAAGACCAATGTGAGATGGAATCCACAGCATGTGCACTCTGACTCTACTATCCAGAATCCTACCATACCTGTGCCTGGCTTCTGACACGAGCATGCTACAAGTTATACTTGATGAGTTGAGAGCATTTATGGATGACAGAGAATCAGTTACAATTAGAGAGTTAACCTTAGATACATGGACGCATTTGAGTGCAAGGAGTATGGCAAACAGTACAGGGGGGCTCCACTTATACAGCAGGTTAGGTTCTGGGCTACAGATGTAAAGTGAATCGTAACCTTTTTTCACTTTCAAATGCATATAAAAGCCTGGTAACATGTTTACACTATCATGTAGTATGTATTAAGTGAGCAATAGAGCCAAGCCTAAAAAAATGCATATACAGTGGTACCTCGAGTTACGATATTTTTTCGTTCGAGAATGCTGTTCAAGTGCCATTACCAAACGAATTTATCCCCATAAGGAATAATGTAAAATAGACTAGTCCTTTTACACCCCCAAAAATATACTTACAAAAGCATTTAAAAAAATAAACTTACATAAAAGGGCGATTTTGGGGACCATCGTAACTCGAGGTACCACTGTACAGTACACACATTACTTACCTTAAAATATTTTTGTCCTTATAGTGAGTGGTGAATGTATTTATTTTAGGAATCTGAATAAATGAAGAATGTGTATAATTAAGAACTGCCGTATTACCGAAACACTGTAAAGCAGGGACCTCCTGTATGGAGGTTTGTAGGAACAGGTTATACCACCATATATCCTGTAAGCAATGTCCACATATCCCTAGTTGAGGGTTAATGATAGCTCATCTTGCTCCAGCCTCAGCACATTTATTTTAGATTTGCTATTTTTAGGCAGTACATACCAGTATTCTTGCATGATCTTCCTTGTCATCCTCAGTAACCTTAATTGGCAAGTGCTTTTTTTCTAATTTTGTTCTTGTGTTAAGCACATTAATTTTTTTGCTTGCAATTAAATTATCCAGCCATTAAAATACATACTGTCTATAAAAAACAGAATACCACTCTTGAATTTCAGGTGTAATTGTTTTCAAGAATATTTCACTTTTAACTAAATTAGCAGTTTCTTAGTGTTAACATGTAAGAATGTAATGGTGCAAATATGCTCGATAGTTCTGTACCAGCAACATTTTCAGTGTTCTAATATGCGTACAGCACTTTCATTTTTTTGTGCACATTTTATAGCAAAATTTTGACTGCTACATTCAGTACATCACACTGTATTGCATTCTTGTTAAATGTTCATAAGTGATCTTTGTTCTTTTATCCACAGTATGTTCCTAGAAGACTTTCTAGCTGAATGGGAGAGCGATGAAGAGGTGGAATTTGAACAGGTTCCTTTTCATCACCCTTTATTTATTATGTTTTCCTCTGGAACCACTGGTATTCCCAAGTGCATGGTCCACTCTGTTGGTGTAAGTTGATCCTCAGAAGTTAGCAAACTACTATAGTGATAGTGATATTATGAATGTTGGCGAAAGTGTTTCTTTTTTGGGTCACCCTGCCACGGTGGGAGACAGCCAGGGTGTTAATTTAAAAAAAAAACATATGTATGTACTACATATATTAAAGATGGTGTCAGATGTTTATCAGCCATCTTTTATTCATTATTCTCCCTGCTCATTTCATGCTTTCTCCAACTCTTGTTTCTTACTAGAAAGCCAATTTTATCTTTTTATCAATTCAATTACAGTGGATCCCCGGATTTCGTCAATAATTCTTTCCAGAAGGCTGTTCGAGTGCCGTTACTGAACGAATTTGTTTCCATAAGGATGAATGTAAATTAGATCAGTCCGTTTCAGACCCCCAAAAATACACTTACAAAAGCACTTACAAAAATACACTTACATAATTGTTAGAGTTGGGAGCGGTACGAAATCCAGGGGTCCACTGTACCTAGCTTCATCCTTAATGTATCTTTAATTAGATTTATTAAATTACTGAATACCTTCATTACTATTATTATTATTATAATAATCATAACTTTGTGCTAAACTAAGTACAGTGGTACCTCGAGTTACGATATTTTTTCGTTCGAGAATGCTGTTCAAGTGCCATTACCAAACAAATTTATCCCCATAAGGAATAATGTAAAATAGACTAGTCCTTTTACACCCCCAAAAATATACATGTACCTACAAAAGCATTTAAAAAAATAAACTTACATAAAAGGGTGATTTTGGGGACCATCGTAACTCGAGGTACCACTGTATTTTTATTCTCATATACTATATTAGACTCATTGTCTAGTAATTATTAGTTAGCTTTAAGGCTGCCTGAAATGCTTTGCATAACAAGGGGCTTTCAGTAGAGTAGTTTATACAAGTCAACTGCATTCTTTACAGTACTCCATGGTTTAGCACTTTTTTTGATTATAATAATACAATACTCCACTTTACAGAAATTAAGTTTTGTTTCTTTATTGATGTTTAATTACAGACACACATGAATATTTTTAGACAATTGTTTTAGTGCAACTTAAATTATTGTAAGTCAATTCATTATGATGTCTTAATTATTAATCAGTTTAGTTATAGCTATAAAAATTATTACATAGATTTTGATAAAGCCTTTTATTTGATTTTTTCAGGGTACCCTCATTCAGATAGCAAAAGAGCATGTGTTTCATTGTGATCTCTCTCGGGACGATGTCTTTACTTACTACACCACGGCAAGTATATACACATACAGTAGTCGACTGTATTTCATTATTGTAAAAGAAGAAAATTGAAAGTGAATATAGGAAAGAGTAAGGTGATGAGGATAACAAAAAGATTAGGTGACGAAAGATTGGATATCAGATTGGAGGGAGAGAGTATGGAGGAGGTGAATGTATTCAGATATTTGGGAGTGGACATGTCAGCAGATGGGTCTATGAAGGAAGAGGTGAATCATAGAATTGATGAGGGGAAAAGGGTGAGTGGAGCACTTCGGAGTCTGTGGAGACAAAGAACTTTGTCCATGGAAGAAAAGAGGGGAATGTATGAGAGTATAGTTATACCAACACTCTTATATGGGTGTGAAGCATGGGTGATGAATGTTGCAACGAGGAGAAGGCTGGAGGCAGTGGAGATGTCATGTCTGAGGTCAATGTGTGGTGTGAATATAATGCAGAGAATTTGGAGTTTGGAAATTAGGAGGAGGTGTGGAATTACCAAAACTATTATCCAGAGAGCTGAGGAGGGGTTGTTGAGGTGGTTCGGACATGTAGAGAGAATGGAACGAGACAGAATGACTTTGAGAGTGTATAAATCTGTAGTGGAGGGAAGGCGGGGTAGGGGTCGGCCTAGGAAAGGTTGGAGGGAGGGAGTAAAGGAGGTTTTGTGTGCGAGGGGCTTGGACTTCCAGCAAGCATGTGTGAGCGTATTTGATAGGAGTGAATGGAGACAAATGGTTTTTAATACTTGACTTGCTGTTGGAGTGTGAGCAAAGTAATATTTATGAAGGGATTTAGGGAAACCGGCAGGCCGGACTTGAGTCCTGGAGATGAGAAGTACAGTGTCTGCACTCTGAAGGAGGGGTGTTAAGGTTGCAGTTTTATAACTGTAGTGTAAAGCACCCCTCTGGCAAGACAGTGATGGAGTGAATGATGATGAAAGTTTTTCTTTTTCGGGCCACCCTGCCTTGGTGGGAATCGGCCGATGTGTTAATTAAAAAAAAAAAAAATACAAATTTTAAGAATTGAAGAGTTAAGGTTCAAGAAGTATTCATCTTTACATTACTGATAGTTTATTTACTAGATCAGAGATGAGTGAAATACTGCTCATTGTGTAATTTAGATTTATTTTTTATTATATTGGTGTCACTTTTGCTACTTTCCTGTCTAGCAAATCAGCTGTTACTAGTGAAGTTCTTAATATGGCAATGGCTTGCACAGTATTTTTGCTCCTTTTAATAGTATTTATCATGATATTGTATTGGTACTTTTGTTGTGTAATGTTAAAGGTTTTATCACTTCATTATGCTTTGTGATCATTCTGCTTGACTTGTTGCTGTTGGAATTGTTTGTTTTATGGTCTTTAGACTGTCTTAGTATTCAAGAGGGTTTAATTTTGGGATGATTATCTATATCATGTATTAAATTAACACTGTAATGACCTGAAGATTCAGTCCCTATGACACTAGTCGAGCAACCAGGTGGAAGAACACAAGGGTATGTACAGCTGGATGATCAGTTTAGTCAGATGTATTCAAAAGTTTATTCAAGCATTCCTTGTATTTGCTTAGCAGGTCAGTATTGTTATACTGTACTCGAAATGGGGCGTCTTACATTTTGATACACTTTAAAGATAATTTTCATGGGAAACTTTTTTTCATTTTACACAATTCTGGAGTTTTTACTGTGCAAGTAATTGCAGTCTTATAATTTAAAAATACATAGTGGATAACTAAAGTGTAATGAACACTTGTCAGTGCTCATTAATAAACTACATGAGTTTGTCTCCACGAGGGTAATTATTGAGCATATGTACTGTTTTCTCCATGGGGAAGTGGAACAGAACTCTTCCTCCGTAAGCCATGCGTGTTGTAAGAGGCGGCTAAAATGCCGGGAGGAAGGGGCTAGTAACCCCTTCTCCTGTATATATTACTAAATGTAAAAGGAGAAACTTTCGTTTTTCCTTTTGGGCCACACCGCTTCGGTGGGAAACGGCCGACGTGTTGAAAGAAAGAAAAGATGTACTGTTTTGCATTAAAGTGCTCTACTGTAAAAAATAATGTTGCCAAATTTTTTAGACTGGTTGGATGATGTGGAACTGGCTAGTAGTGGGCTTGTTTTCTGGCTGTTCACTGTTTCTGTATGATGGCTCTCCTCTTCTGCCCACTCCCAATGTGCTCTGGGATCTGGTTGACAAGTTAGGTAAGCTGCACAAAATCAGTTATTTTTAATGGAATTATTAAAATCTGAAGAGAAAGTCAGTGCTTGACTCACATATAGTACAGGTGGGCCCCACTTATACAGCAGGTTAGCTTCTGGGCTGCTGTATAAAGCAAAAATCACTGTAAAGTGAAACAGCCATTTCTCACTTTAAAATGAATATAAAAGCCTGATAACATGTTTACAGTATCATATATTAAGTGAGCAGTAGAGCTAGGCCTAAAAAATGCATATACAGTACACACATTACTTATAATATTTTCATCCCTAGCTTATAGTGAGTGGTGAACATATTTATTGTAGGAAGTGAATAGATGAAGAATGGGTATACTAATTGAAAACTGCTGCATTAGAGAAACACTGTAAAGTGAGGTGCTGTAAAGTGGGGCCAACCTGTATTTGCAACTTTGATTTGCCTACATTTATTTTTGCTTATTTGCTTGTTTACATTGTATTTATTTTTCATAAGGAATTTTTTAGCACTATAAATTGCCAAAATATCCTGCAGTCCTTCCTCGTTTCCCATATTCAGACTATATTGTGATGTCTGCACACTTTTGGCAAGAAAGCTTTCTTTTGAATGAATGATGGTAGATGTTTTCTTTTTTGGGTTGCCCTACCTTGGTGGGAGACAGCCAGGGTTAAAAAAAAAAAAAAATTGTTACAATATTGGAAAATAGCACTAATTATATTGCCTGTCACATTTCTTTCTAAACACTTTATTCTGATCTTCTGCTGATTTCTTGTCCTTTAGTTATTGTTTGCTTAAAGTAAGCCTCTTAATAGCCATTCCTACTAGCATCATTGAAAGCATTATTCAGAGAATATTTTAGGTATGCTAGTTCTTCATAATTATTTTTATTTCATATTTCAGGAGTCACAGTGCTAGGTACAGGTGCTAAATGGTTGGCTGTACTGGAAGAAAAAGGGCTTAAACCTCGTGAAACGCATGACTTGTCATCATTGCGAGCCATACTCTCCACTGGCTCTCCTCTGGCTCCACATTCCTTCCATTATGTTTACAATAATATTAAAGAGGACGTCATGTTGGGAAGCATTACTGGTGAGTATGATACAGTACACTGTACTAGAATAGTAGATGGAGGTAAGAAGATCTGTTTTCATTAAATTGCACTTTCTTCAAAGGAAAGGGGGGTACGTTGATTTACTCGTGAAGGGCTCTTGATCTTAGGAATTGAAACTAATTTATCCTTCCTTTCATTTAAACTTGTTTGCCATTTCCTAGGAATTATGTAACCCCTACAGAATTTATTTTTCTATTAACATAATTGGTAGCTTAAGGAATTTTGTCTTACATTCAGTATCTCTGTTTTAGCTTCCATACATGTATTTATTGCATCTTTATTTTTTCAGGGGGCACAGATATTATATCTTGTTTCCTGGGTAGCAACCCCAACCTGCCTGTCTTTGAAGGAGAGATACAGGGAAGGAATTTGGGCATGGCTGTGGAAGCTTTCAGAGATGGGCAGCCTGTATACAACATACGAGGAGAGCTAGTGTGCACCAAACCATTTCCCTCTATGCCAACACATTTCTGGAATGACGATGGTGGCATAAAATATACAAAAGCTTATTTTGCAAAGTAAGAAGATTAATCACTTATTCATCTTTATGAAAAGCACTTAACTAAATTTTATATACAAATTCACAAGATCTTTTTGATTCAAGGATATCTTGTGGGGAAAATTTAATTCCTGAACATGCATATACGTATATACATTCATCAACTTTTGAAATTTTAGGGCTTACAGTATGTTCCTATAAAATTATTTTAATACTGTTATGTTTAAGTTTTTAACATTTATGTTCTAAGGTATCCCAACACTTGGACTCATGGAGATTACATCATTATCAACTCAAAAACTGGAGGGATAACCATGTTGGGACGAAGTGATGGTACTCTTAATCCAAATGGTGTCAGGTTTGGCAGTGCAGAGATATATAATATTGGTAAGAGAAAATATGGAAAGAGATTGATATAAGGATGATAGAGAATATATAAGAGGCACAAGCTGTGGATGATTATTATTATTATTATAATCAAAAGAAGCGCTAAACCACAGGGGTTATACAGCGCAGCAGCTGTGGATGAGATTTGTGTTTTACCTTTGATTTTTTTCTTGAGCATATTGTGAGAAAATGTGTTTACTTTTATTTACTGAATGTTACAAAGCCACTTTGAATGAAAGGCTGAATCTTCTGTTTATCAGTTGAGCAGTTTGAAGAAGTCAGTGACAGTGTGTGTGTGGGCCAGAGGAATGCTGCTGGTGAAGAAAGAGTAGTGTTGTTCTTGAAGCTTCATCCATGTATGGAATTCACCCAAGAGTTTGTACGCCGAATTGTATTGGCCATACGCTCTGAACTCTCAGCCAGACATGTTCCTGCTGTTATTCTTCCTATCACTGAAATTCCAGTAAGCAGTTCTCTTTTTTTAGCAGTGTAACTATTCATGTTATTGTATGGTGTTAGAGAAGATTATTTAATGTTAATAGAAAACAGAAATCTGTAGTATCTAAGCATTACTACTTTTTATCTTCAATGATTGAAATATAATAGTGTGTATATGAATAGAGTAAATTATCAGACAAAGGTCTTTTTCTAGTGTGTATTTTTGTTCCCACTTTCAATTAGTTTTTCAATGTAAGGATAAATAATTCCTACAAAGTTTTGAGTACATAAAATAATAATATAATCAAGTTAAGTGCTAAATCTGAAAGGGTCAATTTTGGGTACAAGGTAATTTGATAAGTATAAGATTAAAATTGTTTTATGCTCATCTTTTACATAGTAAAATTTTTCAAAATAGTCTTCACAATTAATATAATTCTGTAATTTGTCCTGAAATACTTTGTATATATGGTAGAGAAATAATCTTTTAAAATTTTTATATTAAAGACTAATTTTTAAATGGTAAATTTTCAGTACACAGTGAGTGGCAAAAAGGTGGAAGTAGCAGTGAGACAAATGATTCATGGAGAGTGTGTAAAGAACAGGGCTGCCCTCTCCAATCCTGACTCGCTTGACCTTTATGCCAACATCCCACAACTACAGGCTTGGTGAAGGTCTTCTCACTGCTAGTACCTCAAACTAAAACTTGTATCGAGCTACTGTGTGAAACGGATGGTGAAGTGTGCCTCAGCTGCTGTGTTGAAGGGCTTGAGGTAAGTCCCCTTAACTGCTTCAGCTAAAATATTTCCAGTGTTTCACCAGTTCCTCCAGTGACTTGTTGCCTTTTTACAGAGAGACTGTGGAAGTAATTGCTGTGTGATATTGTAGCTTGGATAAATTATCCTCAAACATTTTATTACTTGCAGCTGCAGTATGTCAGTGATAGTACTTTAGCGGCTTAAACTCTCGAATACTTTGGCAGCAAAACTTTTTGATAGGTATTTAAGCAAAATAAAGTTTATTTCAGTTAACAAAGTTGTTAAATTTGATGTATAGTATTTAAAAAAAATTAGTTCAAAATACAGTGCCATTAAAAGTTGTAAGACACCTTTGTAGTTTTTAATGGAATTTGTTCTGTAAGTTTTATAACCATTTTGGTATATTTGATACTTAAATATTTATGACAAATACCATTCATATTGGTTATTATAGTACAGTATCATTTTAATCAGTATAACCTATGAATTATTTTGACCAGTTTTCATGAAAGTTTTCCTTAACGTTCTTAGCTACCCTGTAATATAATTGCTTATCCCTCTACTGCAGCTACAGGATATGCTACTGAAAGTACCTTATTCATTGTTCAGAAAATTTGTAAATAGGATTGACTTTGTTATTGTACTAAAAACCTTTGTTTTCAAATTGTCGTAGTTATGTGCTACAGCTTATCAATCCCTAATTGAAAAGTTTTCCCTTTTTGGTAAAATTTCCCTCATTATGGATAAAAAATGTTGGGTGCTTTGATAATTACTGTGGTTATCTTACTGCTTTTAGAATCTTGACTCTGGCTCAATGTTCTCATTGCACATGTATAATCATTCATTAAAATCAGCTTATTCATTTCAGTCAAACCTCTCTAATTTCAAATATTTGATACCAATCCAACAAACAATATACATTTCACCTGAGCTTCATTCTCCTTTATCTCATAAATTAGTTGCTATTTACACACTTGCCAAGTAAGATGGACAAACAGATAACAGAGGTTATATTATTCAACAATACATCTCTGACCCACTATGGTCTGCTGGAAACTTAAACATTAGCATAAATGAAACAGGTTTATTTATTACTGTGCTTACAAAGATTATTGCAGTTCTACTCCCAAAGTGGCAAATTTTAGAATTGTACTGTAGCTGCAGAGCTAATCACTAGCCATAGTTAGGGTTAATTGTTAGCAAAATATACTAAGAATTGCACAAAATAGAGGATCATCACCAACAACTGCAGTCTAAGCAATAAAAGTGAGCATGCACTATATAACGCCATCTGTGGCTACTAATTAAACTATTTTGGCAAAAACGTATAATCTTCTAATTTTGTCTAGACTAAAAGAAGTGCCAGAGTATCAATTGCCGGTAAATCGGTGTTACAATTTTACTATACAGTACTACATATTAAAGAAATGTATGTATGCACATTGCTTTGACCTGATTCATTGAGGGCACAATATTGCAAGTTTAGTGAAAAAAAATACTTAATTTTCCAGAGGATAATTTGTGTTCATGGCAAAGTGCTAAGTCCATACAGTATCTACAGAATTGGAAGTAATATGGCTTGATTTAAGATAAGGGAGGGTAGTTTAATTTCTTAAATCAAGAGTCCTTCATTAGCATCAAGGTACCCTGAATGAAGGCATGTTACTTTAAAAAAATTAGTATACTAAATAAAGAACAATTTAAACAAATTCCCAAGTTCAAATTCTCTGAAAAATTTTATTCTGTGTTACAAGTTTTAGATTAGCAAGGTCTGACTGAAATTTCATTACAAGTTCTCATTAAATATGTACTGTATCCAGGCAGTATAGTTCCATCTTGAGATATATGGTACTGTACTGTAATGTTTTAGATTATAAAATATTTTAGGTTATTTTGATGTACAGTATAGTACAGTACTTGCAGATTTTTCATGTTTGTACAGAAAAGGAAATGTTGCAGATCTTTTCCCAGCAACATGCACAAAATGTAGAAAAAAGTTATAAATAAATCACTAAGTAATAATTCAGAGTGGAAAAGATTTACAAATATACATTTGAGTAAATGGTGAGTTTAATGTGCTTTGAGATCACTTGTGAGTAATAGTTTGAGTATTATGCTCTTTGTGAAAAATTTTGAAACCAATGTGATTGTAACCTTTCCTTATACATAACTCACTGTTCAAAAGCATTAAGAAAATTTCATTTGTTTATTGTACATACATCATTTATAAACCATGTGTTGTCAATATTTATGGATATTAATACATATATATATACATGTATATATTTTTTTTAATCAAAATATCTTGGTTGACGATGAAAGTTTTTTCTTTCTTTTTGGGTCACCCTGCCTTGGTGGGAAACGGCCGGCGTGTTAAAAAAAAATCTCAGTTGAATATACGTATATATAATTGCTTACACTTCAAATATTTTGAATTTATTAAATTTAATTTTATTTATATGCAAGTATACAGAACTTTTGGAAATATACTACCAGGAGAGAAGTTGGAAGCCCACTTTTTTCATACAGTACTAAACTGTGCTCTTCTATGATCATTCCATAAGCTGTGCCTGCCAACTTTGTTTTATGTCATTTCTTTTTCCAATATCTACTACTGTACATTATTCTTTTTAATGTCATAACCTGCCTCATTATTTCTGCCTGTGAAAGCAAAATTATTCGATAGCCCTCCTTTGCAGCTGCTTGGGAAGGAGATAAATTTGATATCTGAAGATATTTTTAATATAATGTAATAGTAAATACATATCTTTCATTACACTTTTTTGTGTTTCCCTAATCTATTGAAAGTGCAATTATACTGTAAATGTTTTATGTCTGATGTATAGCATTAACATGTCTAGAACCTCACAATGCAATAATTTGTCAATTTTGTGAAATAGTAACACATTTAGTATTACTGTACAGTATTTATTTAATGGCAGTGGTTTGTCATGTTAAATTTAAAAGAAAAATTACTCATTGTTACCCAGATTTGGAAAATATTAGTCTTCATGAACATTTGTGATATTGGTTAACTATTTTCATAATTATGAAGAGATTTGATTAGCAACATCCATACTGAATTTAATTCCAGAAAGTTGGCAAATTTTGCATTAATTTAATTTTTTTAATCATGTAAATTTATGTGAACTCTCTTCCACTAATGACATGTTAGGCCTAAGATACATCATTCATGGGTAATGCGAAGTAATCAGGATTGATCCAGGGAGAGGGTAGCTCCAATACCTCAAATCAAGAGCCCTTCAACACCAAGAAGGTAACCCCTTTAAAGGGAGAATCTCTAATGTCTATACATTTACCAGATGTTGCCTCAGCATCCATGCTGATTTTGTTAAACTTTTTCACTAATAAAAAAAAATGCATTTTGTTAGTTTTTTGTCCTTAGAGCATTTTTTTTTTACAGTGCAGCTTAAATGACTGCTAATAATACTTTACTCTATGCAGGTAAATATAATTAGGAGATCTATAATGGGTCAAGGTAAAGTTCGTATATGATACCATAGTTGTAACATTACACTGGTAAAGAGGAGACATGTACATATATCATATTGTTAAAACCTTGAGCAAATAGAGACAAAAGGAGGTTTTGCTTTAAAGTATTAAAAAGTTTGTTATTCAGTGCTTTCAACAAACATTTGCTAGTCACTGTGATAAATCATATCATTATGGAAATAATTATTCATATTCCACAAATTCTCCATGGGGAAATGGAAAAGAATTCTTCCTCTGTAAGCCATGTCATAAGAGGCGACTAAAATGTGGGGAAGCAAGGTGCTAACAATCCCTTCTCCTGTCTGAATTACTAAATTTAAAAAGAAAAACTTTTGTTTTTTTCTTTTTAGGTCACCCTGCCTCGGTGGGATTCGGCTGGTTCATTGGTTAAAAAAAATCCACAAATCTTTTCAAGTCATTTGCTATAAGTCACTGTAAATTTAGACCCAGGGATATTTTCCCCATCATTTATGCTGAAAGCGATTCTTTGGTCTCAATCAGGCACATACTCTGTAGGAGTGTGGCACACCTCTGGATGTTACACAGGTGGCTCCTACCCAGCAGCTGTAACTAAACCAAGTATGTATCACTGAGACAAGTGCAGTCACAACACCACGTCTGGACTATAATAGCTGATCACTACCCTACCTTCCTCTCAACCAACATATGCAAGCTACTACTCAAAACTAGTATGATACCATTTCATCTCCATGAAAGGTGTTTTGATGCTGCCAAGCTGGTTGACTGGAGGCAACCCACAACAGTGCACTAAACATGTACCTACTTGTATCACTAGGTGAGCTGGTGGTGTGAGGAAACTTGCCTATATGATTCTCTGTGTATGGGAATCCAACCTGGACCTTAAAATAAGATTTGTTCGGATTTTCAGCCCAGAGGGTTAGCCTCCCAGGATAACCAAGAAAGTCAGTGTGTCATCAAGGACTGTGTCTTATTTCTGTTGGGGACCTTTAATCTTGTCCCGCAGGATGTGACCCACACCAGTCAACTAAAACCCAGGTACTGTACCTAGGTACCTATTTACTGCTAGGTGAACAGGGACAGCAGGTGTAAGGAAACACATTCATTTCCACCAGGCAAGGAACTGAACCACGGCCACTGATTGTTAGTTACCATTTTGTCCTAGGCACATGTCGATTAGACACTAGCCTGTTGTATGTGTGTGTGTGTGGTGAAAGCATTGCCAATTAAGTCACAGGCTCACCACCTATACCTATACTATACCATACTGTGATGGGCTCTTGCTTCAAGAAATTGGAGCTAACCTCCTGTTCCTTGGATCAAACCTGATTGTCTCATTTCCCGGGCAATGTGTGACCCCGTATAGTTTTAACACTTTCCCATAATTATCAAGTTATTAAAGCATACTGAAAGAAAGTTTCTTGATGCTGATGAGCAGGTTCTCATTTAAGGCACTGGATTCTTTCCTTGGCTCGAACCTCCTATTTCCTAGGCACTACAGGTTTAACGCTTCCTTCTGATTAAAAAAAAATACTGCTTCCTCCACCTTCCACTCCTCGATTAAAAATATAAATGCTTGTTGGTGTGGAAACTCAAAATACCACAATTATTGGCTATAGCCACCTTTGCAAAATATTGCCAGTCACTGGCAGAATGGCCAATAAGTATAGGTACTTATACAGACCTAACTGACATCAGTGACATACTATATAGAAAGCCCCTAGTCATGCAGAGCATTTTGGGTAACTTAGGAGGTTAATTTTGTCCCCAGGATGTGACCCACACCCTCCTGTCCTCTAGTGTCTAACAACACTAGAGGACAGGAGGGTTAGGGGAGACATGATAACGACATATAAAATACTGCGAGAAATATATAAGGTGGACAGAGACAAGATGTTCCAGAGAGGGGACACAGAAACAAAGGGTCACAATTGGAAGTTGAAGACTCCTATGAGTCAAAGGGATGTTAGGAAGTATTTCTTCAGTCATAGAGTTGTCAGGAAGTGGAATAGCCTAGAAAGTGACGTAGTGGCCGATTTCCCTTAACCTTTCTTCGTAGGACATTCCCCTGAGCTCTGGAACTAACCCTGTCGCAAACCTTTGCACTTTCTCTAATTTTTTGACGTGCTTGACCAGGTGTGGGTTCCAGACTGGTGCTGCATACTCTAGTATGGGCCTGACGTACACAGTGTACAGTGTCTTGAACGATTCCTTATTAAGATATCGGAACACTAATCTTGGGCGACTGGCAAACCTAAGATTAGCATTCCGATATCTTAATAAGGAATCGTTCAAGACACTGTACACCATGTACGTCAGGCCCATACTAGAGTATGCAGTACCAGTCTGGAACCCACACCTGGTCAAGCACGTCAAAAAATTAGAGAAAGTGCAAAGGTTTGCGACAAGGTTAGTTCCAGAGCTCAGGGGAATGTCCTACGAAGAAAGGTTAAGGGAAATCGGCCTGACAACACTAGAGGACAGAAGGGTTAGAGGAGACATGATAACGACATACAAAATACTGCGGGGAATCGACAAGGTAGATAGTGACAGGATGTTCCAGAGGGAACACAGAAACAAGGGGGCACAATTGGAAGTTGAAGACTCAGATGAGTCAGAGGGATGTTAGGAAGCATTTCTTCAGCCATAGAGTACTCAGGAAGTGGAATAGTCTAGCAAATGTAGTGGAGGCAGGAACCATACATAGCTTTAAGACGAGGTTTGATAAAGCTCATGGAGCAGGGGGTTTAGCACTTCTTTTGATTATAATAATAATCATGGAGCAGGGAGAGAGAGGACCTAGTAGCAATCGGTGAAGAGGCGGGGCCAGGAGCTATGAATCAACCCCTACAACCACAAATAGGTGAGTACAAAAATAGGCGAGTACCCAGGTACTTATTTTACTGCTAGGTGAACATGGACAGCAGGTGTCTTAACTCGCTGGTATTGATACCATCCATAGCATAACCTAACTTATGACTGACCATCTTCCTGCTTTAACTGCACAAGGGCAACCCTCTTATTCTTGTCATCGTAGAGTTTTCCTTTGAAAAAGCGAGAGAAGCAGTGAACAATATGCCAACAGTAGAAAAACCATGTTGCTCCTACTCCCGTCTGTCTGGTAGGCAACACTCTCACCTCATATGCTGAGCGGAGTGTCTGTGGTGTTATAATAAGGTATTAAAAGAACCCCAATGGAAATAAGTCAGACTTTTTTGGGTTATCCTAGGTTCTCTACACATATGCTGTTATGTATGATAATCTATGTAAAAGTATTTGTGTATACCTGAATAAACTTACTGATCTCTGGCAAGGGTGGGAACATTGTCCCTGTTCACCTAGCAAGTAAGTACCTGGGTGTTAGTCGACTAGTGTGGGTCGCATCCTGGGGACATGACTGAAGGACCCTAATGAAAATAAGGCAGACAGTCTTCGATGACTTTCCTAGGTTATCCTTTGTGGCTAACCCTCTGGGTTAAAAATCTAAACAAAATCTTATCTCTTATCTTCACCACTGACCTCCAGCACAGTGTTTAATGTTATCATCGCTCATGTTAGTGCTGTATGACTGCAAACACCTCTACTAGTTTTACCACATTTCTTGATCTAAAATCTGCATTTGATATCGTGAACAGAACCGTTATACTACTACATGAACTTGTTTTTAGTTTAGTTTAATATCTTTATTATGCACCCCATACCCATCCTGTGGACTTGCCAAAATGAATATTGGTGGTAGCCTACTCTGCTGGATAATAGTATACCTGTCAGAGGATCCTCTGTCCTCTACCAAGGCTTTAGAAGCGAGTGCCGTGCTGTATAACCCTTGTGGTTTAGCGCTTCTTTTGATTATAATTAATAATTTAGAAGCGAGTCTAAAGAAATGTTCCTAGGTACACCGCAGGGAGGAGTTCTCAGTCCCATGCTATTTAATATTCTGATTAATGCTCTCCTAAATGCTCTACCTGCCTCACCTAAACATATAGCTATACGCTATGCTGATGACAATATGATCCATACAACAGGGCATAAGAAGATGAGTACCGTTCTTAATGAAGTTCAAGCAATTTGTAATCGACTAGGCCTCATAATATCTTCCTCTAAAACAAAGATATTAACAAGCAAATGACATCCCCCACCCATCTATTTGCAGGGTGAAAACATTAGCTACGTTAAAACTTAGATATCTTGATGTAGATGTACCCTTTAACAAATCTACTATACCACAACTAAATAAGAAATGCAAAGATATCCTAAATGTTCTCAAAGCTGTTGCTGGCTACAACCAACTATGGTGCTGAGAGAATTGTGAGAAAGATGTACATAGCGTATGTTAGGTCCTTAATTGATTATGCTGCTCCCATATTGATATTAGCTGAGAAAGTTCTCTCCGACCCTTGGAGTTAATGCAAAATGAAGCTCTCAGAATTATTCTTGGCTGTCCCAAAATCTACAAAGGTTCTTAATATGAGGAAAGAGCTTGGTATTTCTAGTATCCTGGAGTTTACCTGGAACTCTCTCCAGGTATACACCAACCAACAATAAAAAAATTGTTTATTACTATTGTTCTATAATATATATACACATATATAATGACTGGACACTTTCCATCAACTGCAACTAGCACTACAAAGCTCCAAGCTATGTGTGTGGACATCTAAATTTGCTGAGTCAGGGTAAGGCAACTGTCAAAATGACATATTATACCATTACTCACCATCCACACTGCCTGTCAACACAAAAGGGGACCCATGTCTTCTTCCCCACAACCTCCTTCCTTTCCTTCATACCTACCTTTCTTCCTTCATTCCTTCCTTTCTTTCTGCCTTCCTTTCTTACATATTTCCTTCCTTCCTCTCATCTCTTCCTTCCTGCCTTCCTTTCTTCCTTCATTCCTTCCTTTCTTACTTCTTTTGTTCCTTTCTTCCTCTCATCTCTTCCTTCCTTCCTTTCTCTCTTTCTTTCTTTCTTAACCCTTTGACTGTTTCGGTCGTATATATACGTCTTACTAGCCAATGTTTTGGACGTATTAAGACGCATAAATTCTAGCGGCCTCAAATCAAGCAGGAGAAAGCTGGTAGGCCCACATGTGAGAGAATTGGTCTGTGTGGTCAGTGTGCGCAGTATAAAAAAAATCGGGCAGCCAGTGGTGCATTGTGGGAACGCCATTTTAGTAGTCCTTGATCAGCATGCCTAGCGGTAAGAATTATCTGACTCCTTGGCACATCTGGGACTGTTCTCTTCCTCAATGATAGCTCTAACACAGATGGAAGTGTCTCTGAAGATAAATTTCATGGTTTTGAGGAGTTTGTGACTGAAAGAAATGCCTAGGATACCAGAAGAAAGGAAGGAAGAAAGAAAGAAAAGAAGGAAGAGAAGAGAGGAAGGAAGGAAAGAAGAGATGAGAGGATGGAAGGAAGGAAAGAAGAGATGAGAGGAAGGAAGGAAAGAAGAAGTAAGGAAGGAGGAAAGGAAGAAGGAAGGAATTAAAGAGAAGAATGTTGTATAATGTATGCCCTAAGTAAAGAGAAACAACTCTGGAACATGTGTAATACATATTCGGCTGGCTGGCTGGCTGATTTGTTTTGGCTCTCTCAATCTCTTTCTGTCTGTCTATATCTATCTCTGTCTATCTGTCTCTGTCTCACAGGTAAATACATAAACACATAAATACAGTTATACATAGTGTAAATTACCTAGGATAACCCAAAAAATCCAGACAGTGCTATACTATGCTTGTAGATATAAGGCGTGATAAGCACGACTGGTAAGTAATACACATTTCATTTGTTCAGGAATCAGACATGACGACTCTGCATAATAATAATAATAATAATGTGGAAACTTTTTTGAGTCACTCAAGTTCCACAGGGTAAGTGAGCCGTTTGGAGCCTTAACCTACCACGGATCGGCCCTCAGAGTTCATGAACCCACACACCCAACAAAAACATAGACATTCAAGTTGACGAAGGTAACAATTGTGTACATTTTAATTGATAGATTTATTCTCCTAGGAACACCTAGGCAAGTTTGTACAGTTAGAAACTAATAGTAGGATTATTGAGGCAACGTTAGATATTAATAATGTAGTTCTAGCACCTTCATATAGGTAGATATAAGCCTTAATAGGCAAGCGTTAGGTCATGTTAGCCAAAGAGAAATGGCAATCCCTTGCGGAGGTCAAGCAGTGTGAGACTCACGACGCATGACCTGCGTTCTTACCAGACTGGACTTCAAGGAGTGAAAAAGCGCTGCAAACAGGGCAGCATCCCCACGTGACTTCCATCTGTCCTTGGGCCCCGGAGGAGAGATCCCGAAGTACTGCGGATATCTCTCTCCATCCAGACCTATTGCAGTAAGACTAGACTTTGGAAATAAATGGCATAAAATACCGACACAATGGAAAAATAAACACATAATCAGTATAATGTGATCCTTTATTGACAACGTTTCGCCCACGCAGTGGGCTTTATCGAGTCACAGACAGATCTGTCTGTGACTCGATAAAGCCCACTGCGTGGGCGAAACGTTGTCAATAAAGGATCACATTATACTGCTTGTGTTTATTTTTCCAAGACTAGACTTTCTTTCTCTAAGTATCTGGCCAGTTTTCTGGGGGAAACGTTAGTGAGTTATCTGTGGGTCTTCAGCGGACGGATGCTTTTGTATTGGTATGTACCAGCGTCGTCTCTTAAGTTCAAGTATGGAAGCTAGTGTCTCTTACTGTTTAGATATTGCTTGGAGGATATACCCTAGGGCTGGGGATTCTGAGTTAATTAATACAAGACACTAATACCACTCAATTTGCAGATTAAGAATCTTCCCTGCACATGGTGTTTGGAGGGGGTTTATAGCTTAGGAAGATCTAGGATCCACAATTCCACTCCATCAAGTAAGTTAAACCCTTTCAGTATCATGTAAGCAGTGTGGAATTCCTTTTACTGCAGTTAGCTAGAAATTTGTCCCATAGCCACTTGTAAGTCTGAGAGAAGTGTCTCAGACGTAGATGTCAGTGAACTACAGGAGGATTTAGACAAACTCAATTCCTGGTCAGAAAAATGGCAGATGCAGTTCAATGTAGATAAATGCAAAGTTCTAAAGCTCGGGAGTGTCCATAACCCAAGCACTTATAAGTTAAATAACGTAGAACTTAGCCATACAGATTGCGAGAAGGACTTGGGGGTGATGGTAAGCAGCAACCTTAAACCAAGACAGCAATGCCTAAGCGTACGTAATAAGGCAAATAGATTACTGGGATTTATATCTAGAAGTGTTAGCAACAGAAGTCCAGAGGTTATATTACAGCTTTATACATCATTAGTAAGGCCTCACCTAGATTACGCAGCTCAGTTTTGGTCTCCATATTACAGAATGGACATAAATTCGTTAGAAAACATTCAGCGTAGAATGACTAAATTAATACATAGCATTAGAAATCTTCCTTATGAAGAAAGATTGAAGACCCTAAAATTACATTCACTTGTAAGACGTAGAATGAGGGAAGACATGATCGAGGTATACAAGTGGAAAATGGGTATTAACAAAGGGGATATAAATAAGGTCTTGAGGATATCTCTCCAAGATAGAACCCGCAATAATGGATTCAAGTTAGATAAGTTTAGATTTAGAAAGGATATAGGAAAGTATTGGTTTGGAAATAGGGTAGTTGATGAGTGGAACAGTCTGCCTAGTAGGGTAGTAGTAGGGACTACGAAATTAAAGTTGCTAGGGATTCGAAAACTAACCCAAAAAGTTTTTTCCAGGTGTATAGAACAAAAGTTAGAGATAAGATAGGTCCCCTTAAAAATAATTATGGGTATCTTACTGACAAAGAGAATGAAATGTGCTCTATTTTTAATAATTATTTTCTCTCGGTTTTCACTCAGGAAGACACTAATAATATCCCAAGAATTAGGTATTTTAGTGGGCCTGAAGAAGATAAATTATGTAGTATCACAGTCACTAGCGAAATGGTTATCAAACAGATAGACCGTTTGAAGCAAAATAAATCGCCAGGCCCTGATGAGCTTTTTTCAAGGGTTCTTAAGGAATGCAAAATTGAACTCTGTGAACCCTTAACTAACATTTTTAACCTATCTCTTCAAACAGGTGTAGTGTCTGATACGTGGAAGATGGCTAATGTAATTCCTATTTTTAAAGCAGGGGACAAGTCGTTACCATCAAATTACCGCCCAATAAGTCTAACTTCAATTGTAGGCAAATTATTAGAGTCGATTATAGCTGATAACATAAGAAGCCATCTCGATAGGCATAATTTGATTAATGATACTCAACATGGATTCACCAGGGCCGTTCCTGCCTAACTAATTTATTAACTTTTTCAGTAAGGCTTTTGAGGCAGTTGATCATGATAAAGAATTCGATATTGTTTATTTGGATTTTAGTAAGGCTTTTGATAGAGTACCACATCAGAGACTGTTAAAGAAAGTGGCTGCTCACGGCATTGGGGAAAAGTGTTTTCATGGATCGAGTCATGGCTCACCAATAGGAAGCAGAGGGTGTGCATTAATGGGGTTAAATCTGAGTGGGGATCTGTAACAAGTGGCGTTCCACAGGGATCGGTTTTGGGCCCGTTGTTGTTTATAATATATATAAATGACCTTGATGAGGGAATTTCTAGTGATATGAGCAAATTCGCTGATGACACGAAGATAGGTAGGATAATCGATTCAGACGTAGATGTCAGTGAACTACAGGAGGATTTAGACAAACTCAATTCCTGGTCAGAAAATGGCAGATGCAGTTCAATGTAGATAAATGCAAAGTTCTAAAGCTCGGGAGTGTCCATAACCCAGGCACTTATAAGTTAAATAACGTAGAACTTAGCCATACAGATTGCGAGAAGGACTTGGGGGTGATGGTAAGCAGCAACCTTAAACCAAGACAGCAATGCCTAAGCGTACGTAATAAGGCAAATAGATTACTGGGATTTATATCAAGAAGTGTTAGCAACAGAAGTCCAGAGGTTATATTACAGCTTTATACATCATTAGTAAGGCCTCACCTAGATTACGCAGCTCAGTTCTGGTCTCCATATTACAGAATGGACATAAATTCGTTAGAAAACATTCAGCGTAGAATGACTAAATTAATACATAGCATTAGAAATCTTCCTTACGAAGAAAGATTGAAGACCCTTAAATTACATTCACTTGTAAGACGAAGAATGAGGAGACATGATCGAGGTATACAAGTGGAAAATGGGTATTAACAAAGGGGATATAAATAAGGTCTTGAGGATATCTCTCCAAGAGAGGACCCGCAATAATGGATTCAAGTTAGATAAGTTTAGATTTAGAAAGGATATAGGAAAGTATTGGTTTGGAAATAGGGTAGTTGATGAGTGGAACAGTCTGCCTAGTAGGGTTATTGAAGCTAGGACCTTGGGTAGTTTCAAATTTAGGTTGGATAAATTCATGAGTGAGAGGGGATGGATTTGAGTGGGACTCGCGCATGAGTGGGTAAAATTGTCAAAGCTATTTCTTGGGTAGCATTGAAAAGTGGGTTGAGCAAATATTCTGTTAGTGGGACGGATTGTGAAGGACCTGCCTAGTATGGGCCAACAGGCCTGCTGCAGTGTTCCTCCTTTCTTATGTTCTTATGTTACCCATTTTCCACTTGTATACCTCGATCATGTCTCCCCTCATTCTACGTCTTACAAGTGAATGTAATTTAAGGGTCTTCAATCTTTCTTCGTAAGGAAGATTTCTAATGCTATGTATTAATTTAGTCATTCTACGCTGAATGTTTTCTAACGAATTTATGTCCATTCTGTAATATGGAGACCAGAACTGAGCTGCGTAATCTAGGTGAGGCCTTACTAATGATGTATAAAGCTGTAATATAACCTCTGGACTTCTGTTGCTAACACTTCTTGATATAAATCCCAGTAATCTATTTGCCTTATTACGTACGCTTAGGCATTGCTGTCTTGGTTTAAGGTTGCTGCTTACCATCACCCCCAAGTCCTTCTCGCAATCTGTATGGCTAAGTTCTACGTTATTTAACTTATAAGTGCTTGGGTTATGGACACTCCCGAGCTTTAGAACTTTGCATTTATCTACATTGAACTGCATCTGCCATTTTTCTGACCAGGAATTGAGTTTGTCTAAATCCTCCTGTAGTTCACTGACATCTACGTCTGAATCGATTATCCTACCTATCTTCGTGTCATCAGCGAATTTGCTCATATCACTAGAAATTCCCTCGTCAAGGTCATTTATATATATTATAAACAACAACGGGCCCAAAACCGATCCTGAGGAACGGCACTTGTTACAGATCCCCACTCCGATTTAACCCATTTATGCACACCCTCTGCTTCCTATTGGTGAGCCATGACTCGATCCATGACAACACTTTTCCCCAATGCCATGAGCAGCCACTTCTTTAACAGTCTCTGATGTGGTACTCTATCAAAAGCCTTACTAAAATCCAAATAAACAATATCGAATTCTTTATCATTATCAACTGCCTCAAAAGCCTTACTGAAAAAGTTAATAAATTAGTTAGGCAGGAACGGCCCCTGATGAATCCATGCTGAGTATCATTAATCAAATTATGCCTATCGAGATGGCTTCTTATGCTATCAGCTATAATCGACTCTAGTAATTTGCCTACAATTGATGTTAGACTTATTGGGCGGTAATTTGATGGTAACGACTTGTCCCCTGCTTTAAAAATAGGAATTACATTAGCCATCTTCCACGTATCCGGCACTACACCTGTTTGAAGAGATAGGTTAAAAATGTTAGTTAAGGGTTCGCAGAGTTCTATTTTGCATTCCTTAAGAACCCTTGAAAAAAGCTCATCAGGGCCTGGCGATTTATTTTGCTTCAAACGGTCTATCTGTTTGATAACCTTTTCGCTAGTGACTGTGATACTACATAATTTATCTTCTTCAGGCCCACTAAAATACCTAATTCTTGGGATATTATTAGTGTCTTCCTGAGTGAAAACCGAGAGAAAATAATTATTAAAAATAGAGCACATTTCATTCTCTTTGTCAGTAAGATACCCATAATTATTTTTAAGGGGACCTATCTTATCTCTAACTTTTGTTCTATACACCTGGAAAAAACGTTGGCCCATACTAGGCAGGTCCTTCACAATCCGTCCCACTAACAGAATATTTGCTCAACCCAATTTTCAATGCTACCCAAGAAATAAGCTTTGACAATTCTACCCACTCATGCGCGAGACCCACTCAAATCCAACCCCTCTCACTCATGAATTTATCCAACCTAAATTTGAAACTACCCAAGGTCCTAGCTTCAATAACCCTACTAGGCAGACTGTTCCACTCATCAACTACCCTATTTCCAAACCAATACTTTCCTATATCCTTTCTAAATCTAAACTTATCTAACTTGAATCCATTATTGCGGGTTCTCTCTTGGAGAGATATCCTCAAGACCTTATTTATATCCCCTTTGTTAATACCCATTTTCCACTTGTATACCTCGATCATGTCTCCCCTCATTCTACGTCTTACAAGTGAATGTAATTTAAGGGTCTTTAATCTTTCTTCGTAAGGAAGATTTCTAATGCTATGTATTAATTTAGTCATTCTACGCTGAATGTTTTCTAACGAATTTATGTCCATTCTGTAATATTGAGACCAAAACTGAGCTGCGTAATCTAGGTGAGGCCTTACTAATGATGTATAAAGCTGTAATATAACCTCTGGACTTCTGTTGCTAACACTTCTTGATATAAATCCCAGTAATCTATTTGCCTTATTACGTACGCTTAGGCATTGCTGTCTTGGTTTAAGGTTGCTGCTTACCATCACCCCCAAGTCCTTCTCGCAATCTGTATGGCTAAGTTCTACGTTATTTAACTTATAAGTGCTTGGGTTATTAGAACATAAGAACATAAGAAAGGAGGAACCCTGCAGCAGGCCTGTTGGCCCATACTAGCCAGGTCCTTCACAATCCATCCCACTAAAAGAATAATTGCCCAACCTAATTTTCAATTCTACCCAAGAAATAAGCTTTGCAGATTCTATTAACTCAAGTGCGAGTCCCACTCAAATCCAACCCCTCTCACTCATGTATTTATCCAACCTAAATTTGAAACTACCCAAGGTCCTAGCTTCAATGACCCTGCTAGGCAGACTGTTCCACTCATCAACTACCCTATTTCCAAACCAATATTTTCCTATGTTAAGTAAAAGGACACAAATGCAACTAATGTGACATTTTATTGTGGCAACGTTTCGCTCTCAGGAGCTTTCTCAAGCCGTTACGGCTTGAGAAAGCTCCTGGAGAGCGAAACGTTGCCACAATAAAATGTCACATTAGTTGCATTTGTGTCCTTTTACTTAACATATTGTCGGTAATTCTACCAATATTATTACAATATTTTCCTATATCCTTTCTAAATCTAAACTTATCCAATTTAAATCCATTATTGCGGGTTCTCTCTTCGAGAGATATCCTCAAGACCTTATTTATATCCCCCTTATTAATACCCATCTTCCACTTATATACCTCGATCATGTCTTCCCTCATTCTTCGTCTTACAAGTGAATGTAATTTAAGGGTCTTCAATCTTTCGTTATACGGAAGATTTCTAATGCTATGAATTCACTTTGTCATTATGGACACTCCCGAGCTTCAGAACCTTGCATTTATCTACATTGAACTGCATCTGCCACTTTTCTGACCAGGAATTGAGTTTGTCTAAATCCTCCTGAAGTTCCGTGACATCTACGTCTGAATCGATTATCCTACCTATCTTCGTGTCATCAGCGAATTTGCTCATATCACTAGTAATTCCCTCGTCAAGGTCATTTATATAAATTATAAACAACAACGGGCCCAAAACCGATCCCTGTGGAACGCCACTTGTTATATATCCCCACTCAGATTTAACCCCATTAATGCACACCCTCTGCTTCCTATTGGTGAGCCATGACTCGATCCATGAAAACACTTTCCCCCCAATGCCGTGAGCAGCCACTTTCTTTAACAGTCTCTGATGTGGTACTCTATCAAAAGCCTTACTAAAATCCAAATAAACAATATCGAATTCTTTATCATGATCAACTGCCTCAAAAGCCTTACTGAAAAAAGTTAATAAATTAGTTAGGCAGGAACGGCCCCTGGTGAATCCATGTTGAGCATCATTAATCAAATTATGCCTATCGAGATGGCTTCTTATGTTAACAGCTATAATCGACTCTAATAATTTGCCTACAATTGATGTTAGACTTATTGGGCGGTAATTTGATGGTAACGACTTGTCCCCTGCTTTAAAAATAGGAATTACATTAGCCATCTTCCACGTATCAGACACTACACCTGTTTGAAGAGATAGGTTAAAAATGTTAGTTAAGGGTTCACAGAGTTCCATTTTGCATTCCTTAAGAACCCTTGAAAAAAGCTCATCAGGACCTGGCGATTTATTTTGCTTCAAACGGTCTATCTGTTTGATAACCATTTCGGTAGTGACTGTGATACTACGGAAATAAATGGTATAAAATACCGACACAATGGAAAAATAAACACATAAGCCCACTGCGTGGGCGAAACGTTGTCAATAAAGGATCACATTATACTGCTTATGTGTTTATTTTTCCACTGTGATACTACATAATTTATCTTCTTCAGGCCCACTAAAATACCTAATTCTTGGGATATTATTAGTGTCTTCCTGAGTGAAAACCGAGAGAAAATAATTATTAAAAATAGAGCACATATCATTCTCCTTGTCAGTAAGATGCCCATAATTATTTTTAAGGGGACCTATCTTATCTCTAACTTTTGTTCTATACACCTGGAAAAAACTTTTTGGGTTAGTTTTCGAATCCCTAGCAACTTTAATTTCGTAGTCCATAAGAACATAAGAAGAACATAAGAAAGGAGGAACACTGCAGCAGGCCTGTTGGCCCATACTAGGCAGGTCCTTCACATTCCATCCCACCAACAGAACACTTGTTCAACCCAACTTTCAATGCTACCCAAGAAATAAGATTTGATAATTTTATTTACTCATGTGCAATTCCCACTCAAATCCAACCCCTCTCACTCATGAATTTATCCAACCTAAATTTAAAACTACCCAAGGTCCTAGCTTCAATAACCCTACTAGGCAGACTGTTCCACTCATCAACTACCCTATTTCCAAACCAATACTTTCCTATATCCTTTCTAAATCTAAACTTATCTAACTTGAATCCATTATTGCGGGTTCTCTCTTGGAGAGATACCCTCAAGACCTTATTTATATCCCCTTTGTTAATACCTATTTTCCACTTGTATACCTTGATCATGTCTCCCCTCATTCTACGTCTTACAAGTGAATGTAATTTAAGGGTCTTCAATCTTTCTTCGTAAGGAAGATTTCTAATGCTATGTATTAATTTAGTCATTCTACGCTGAATGTTTTCTAACGAATTTATGTCCATTCTGTAATATGGAGACCAGAACTGAGCTGCGTAATCTAGGTGAGGCCTTACTAATGATGTATAAAGCTGTAATATAACCTCTGGACTTCTGTTGCTAACACTTCTTGATATAAATCCCAGTAATCTATTTGCCTTATTACGTACGCTTAGGCATTGCTGTCTTGGTTTAAGGTTGCTGCATACCATCACCCCCAAGTCCTTCTCGCAATCTGTATGGCTAAGTTCTACGTTATTTAACTTATAAGTGCCTGGGTTATGGACACTCCCGAGCTTTAGAACTTTGCATTTATCTACATTGAACTGCATCTGCCATTTTCTGACCAGGAATTGAGTTTGTCTAAATCCTCCTGTAGTTCACTGACATCTACGTCTGAATCGATTATCCTACCTATCTTCGTGTCATCAGCGAATTTGCTCATATCACTAGAAATTCCCTCATCAAGGTCATTTATATATATTATAAACAACAACGGGCCCAAAACCGATCCCTGTGGAACGCCACTTGTTACAGATCCCCACTCAGATTTAACCCCATTAATGCACACCCTCTGCTTCCTATTGGTGAGCCATGACTCGATCCATGAAAACACTTTTCCCCCAATGCCGTGAGCAGCCACTTTCTTTAACAGTCTCTGATGTGGTACTCTATCAAAAGCCTTACTAAAATCCAAATAAACAATATCGAATTCTTTATCATGATCAACTGCCTCAAAAGCCTTACTGAAAAAGTTAATAAATTAGTTAGGCAGGAACGGCCCCTGGTGAATCCATGTTGAGTATCATTAATCAAATTATGCCTATCGAGATGGCTTCTTATGTTATCAGCTATAATCGACTCTAATAATTTGCCTACAATTGATGTTAGACTTATTGGGCGGTAATTTGATGGTAACGACTTGTCCCCTGCTTTAAAAATAGGAATTACATTAGCCATCTTCCACGTATCAGACACTACACCTGTTTGAAGAGATAGGTTAAAAATGTTAGTTAAGGGTTCACAGAGTTCAATTTTGCATTCCTTAAGAACCCTTGAAAAAGCTCATCAGGGCCTGGCGATTTATTTTGCTTCAAACGATCTATCTGTTTGATAACAATTTCGCTAGTGACTGTGATACTACATAATTTATCTGTTTCAGGCCCACTAAAATACCTAATTCTTGGGATATTATTAGTGTCTTCCTGAGTGAAAACCGAGAGAAAATAATTATTAAAAATAGAGCACATTTCATTCTCTTTGTCAGTAAGATACCCATAATTATTTTTAAGGGGACCTATCTTATCTCTACCTTTTGTTCTATACACCTGGAAAAAACTTTTTGGGTTAGTTTTCGAATCCCTAGCAACTTTAATTTCGTAGTCCCGCTTAGCTTTTCTTATCCCCTTTTTAACGTCCCTCTTAATGTCAATATACTGATTCATAAGATGAACCTCACCTCTTTTGATACGCCTATAAATTCCTTTCTTCTGCCCTAAAAGATATTTGAGCCTATTATTCATCCATTTTGGGTCATTTCTATTCGATCTAATTTCTTTATATGGGATAAATGTTCTTTGGGCAGCATGTATAGTGTTCAGAAAACTGTCATATTGATAGCTCTCTTCATTACCCCAGTCCACAGTCCCGTTTAGCTTTTCTTATCCCCTTTTTAACGTCCCTCTTAATGTCAATATGTATATGTAATATTATTACATATGTATATGTAATATTATTACATATGTATATGTAATATTATTACATATGTATATGTAATATTATTACATATGTATATGTAATATTATTACATAAGAACATAAGAACATAAGAAAGGAGGAACACTGCAGCAGGCCTGTTGGCCCATACTAGGCAGGTCCTTCACAATCCGTCCCACTAACAGAACACTTGCTCAATCTAATTTTCAATGCTACCCAAGAAATAAGCTTTGATAATTCTATTTACTCATGTGCGAGTCCCACTCAAATCCAACCCCTCTCACTCATGAATTTATCCAACCTAAATTTGAAACTACCCAAGGTCCTAGCTTCAATAACCCTACTAGGCAGACTGTTCCACTCATCAACTACCCTATTTCCAAACCAATACTTTCCTATATCCTTTCTAAATCTACATATGTATATGTAATATTATTACATATGTATATGTAATATTATTACATATTTATATAATAATATTGGTAGAATTACCGACAATATGGTAAGTAAAAGGACACAAATGCAACTAATGTGACATTTTATTGTGGCAACGTTTCGCTCTCCAGGAGCTTTCTCAAGCCGTTACTGGGATTTATATCAAGAAGTGTAAGCAACAGAAGTCCAACGGTTATATTACAGCTTTATACATCATTAGTAAGGCCTCACCTAGATTATGCAGCTCAGTTCTGGTCTCCATTTTACAGAATGGATATAAATATGTTAGAAAACATTCAGCGACGAATGACAAAGTTAATTCATAGCATTAGAAATCTTCCGTATGAAGAAAGATTGAAGACCCTTAAATTACATTCACTTGTAAGACGAAGAATGAGGAGACATGATCGAGGTATATAAGTGGAAGATGGGTATTAATAAGGGGGATATAAATAAGGTCTTGAGGATATCTCCAAGAGAGAACCCGCAATAATGGATTCAAATTGGATAAGTTTAGATTTAGAAAGGATATAGGAAAATATTGGTTTGGAAATAGGGTAGTTGATGAGTGGAACAGTCTGCCTAGTAGGGTCATTGAAGCTAGGACCTTGGGTAGTTTCAAATTTAGGTTGGATAAATTCATGAGTGAGAGGGTTGGATTTGAGTGGGACTCGCACTTGAGTTAATAGAATCTTCAAAGTTTATTTCTTGGGTAGAATTGAAAATTAGGTTGGCAATTATTCTGTTAGTGGGATGGATTGTGAAGGACCTGCCTAGTATGGGCCAACAGGCCTGCTGCAGTGTTCCTCCTTTCTTATGTTCTTATAATGATAGTAATAATACTAATAATAATAATACTACTACTAATAATAATTATTATATATTTTATTTATTTTGCAGGTCATCATGACACCTGAGGCTGGCTCTTGTTGTGAGTGAGAGGGGCTCAGACTTGAGTCACATGACTTCATTGTCAGGTGTCACACCTCTCTCAGCCTATATATACTTTCATTATAATCACTGTTTGTTAGAAGTCATCAAGATCCCATGATCTAACATTTGCTATCATATATATCCTAGTGTTTTTTAAGTGTCTATTTAATCAATTTGCGAAGACCAGCAAAGACCATCCAAACAACTATTACTAGTAAAGGTAAGTTTATTGTTATAGTTATAGGAAAAATGGTGACCACTAACACTTCTTAGTTTAAACTATTATTATAACTCACGCAGGACCCACATTAATACCATTAGCAACTTAACACGTCAATGTTTTTCACAAAATCAATCTATAGCTTAAACATCTCTATAATTGATGAAACTGAGACATGTGCAACATCTGGGCATCTTTATTGTAGATGTTTCGCCATCCAGTGGCTTTATGAATACAAATTTTAGCACGGTGATCTTCACACCAACTCCAAGACTGAGCAACTCATCACCACATTTTTAGTATATAGTTCTACTGTCTTCAAATTATATCCTAGAATTTGTATTGATGAAGCTACTGCATGGTCAAGCGTCTACAATAAAAATACCCAGATATTGCACGTCTCTAATTTTCATCTTGTCGGTATTGTATACCATTCCTGTACAATACTATATAATAATAATAATAATAATAATAATAATAATAATAATAATAATAATAATAATAATAATAATAATAATAGCAGATAATATATTTTATTTATTTTGCAGGTCATCCTGACATCTGGTTTGTATCAATACTTCAGGTATCCCGCCACAATATTCTGGTACTTGTAGTGTCAATATCACTGTTACAAATCTGAAGGTTCTGTAGCATTAATACAGTGACTACACTAAAAACATAGTTTAAGTATATTAATATATGGAATATCTTTACTCATTATGTTTAAAACACCTGAAAACTGTGTTTTGAGGCAATGCAACGTAGAGGTGTTGATCAACATTCACACTCACTGCAACAATCTTCTTCTCAAGAACCTCATGCGTATCTCTAAAAGAGTTTTCTGATAAATGCAATTTACTACAACACAAGAGAACTCATACTGGAGAGAAACCTTATCAATGCTCAGTGGTCTGAAAAACTTTTCTCAAAAGTCACATTTAGTACGTCACATAAGAATTCATACTGGAGAGAAACCATATCAGTGTTCAGTGTGTCCGAAAAACTTTTTCTAAAAAGTCTGAGTTAGTACGTCACATAAGAATTCATCCCGGGAGAGAAACCATATCAGTGTTCAGTGTGTCCGAAAACTTTCCTCAAAGTCTGAGTTAGTACAACACAAAAGAACTCATACGGGAAGAGAAACCATATCCGTGTTCAGTGTGTCCGAAAAACTTTTCTCAAAAGTCTGAGTTAGTACAACACATAAGAACTCATACTGGAGAAAACCATATCCGTGTTCAGTGTGTCTGAAAAACTTTTCTCAAAAACACATTTAGTAAATCACATGAGAACCCCATAAGGAGATAAACCATATCAGTGTTTAGAATGTATGAATAACTTTTCTCGAAAATACAATTAGTAAATCACTGAGAACTCATACTGGGAACAAACCGTATCAGTGTTCAGTGTGTCCGAAAAACTTTTCTCAAAAGTCTGAGTTAGTACATCACCTAAGAACTCATACTGGAGAGAAGCCATATCCGTGTTCAGTGTGTCTGAAAAACTTTTCTCAAAAAACACATTTAGTAAATCACATGAGAACTCATACGGGAGAGAAACCATATCAGTGTTTAGAATGTATGAATAACTTTCTCGAAAATACACATTAGTAAATCACATGAGAACTCATACAGAAGAGAAACCATATCAGTGTTTAGAATGTATGAATAACTTTTCTCGAAAATCAACATTAGTAAATCACATGAGAACTCATCTGGGAAGAAACCGTACAGTGTTCAGTGTGTCTGAAAGACTTTTCTCAAAAAATACATTTAGTAAATCATATGAGAACTCATACGGGAGAGAAACCATATTAGTTTTCAGTGTGTCTAAAAACTTTCTCTAGAGTCTGGCTTAGTAAGTCACCTGAGAACTCATATATCATTAAATAAATAAATATATCAATATTCTTGTCTGGTTTACTAAAGATGACAACCTAAATTATGACTTGTCTTTTTTGCATGCTGCTGGTGATATTTATGAAAATAAACAATCCATTAATTCCTACCCACAGTTTTTACTCTGCCACAATAACACCTTGATGGCCTTCCTGAATGTCACTTTTAAGATAATTTTTTTTTTCTGTGTGTCATCTGAGTCTTCAACTTCCAGCTGCGGTGCGCATCTGGAACATTCTGTCTCTGTGCCCTTGTCAATTCCTCTCAGTATTTTATATGTCGTTATCATGTCCCCTTTCTCTCCTGTCCTCCAATGTCGTCAGGTCGATTTTTCTTAACCTAGTCGTGTTGCAAACCTTTGTACTTTCTCTAGTTTCTTTATGTGCTTGGCTAGGTGTAGGTTCCAAACTGGTGCTGCATACTCCAGTATGTGCCTTGGTCAAAGAGACATTCAGGGTGTGTGCTGATAATCCTTTATTTAGATACAACATAGCGAATGCTCCTAGCTACAAAGAAACAAATTACAGAAATTAGGATGCACAACCTGACTAGATAAGCACATTGTACCTTCTACTCTAATATATTATTAATTGTACACTGTATGGACGGAAATCTATAGTGTGTACCATTCCGCTACTGGTGTTCCGACGAGTTAGTCTAGATAACAGAGATAACAGTGGTGGCAGCGGTGTTCAGTGTACATTCAACTCTTCCCTCAACAGCTCGATTGGCGAGACACCCATTTTGCCTTGTACGGCTATGATAAGCATTTACCGTACGAAATCTTGTTTGCTCTGCCTAGTCCAACCCATGACACCGATAACACCACCGGTATAGTTAAGATGTGGACCCACAGCTTGTCTTCCAGCGAGTACGTGAGAACCTAATAAAAGCCACAGATAGGTTCCGTCTGACGCAATGCCCACGCTAAGGAAAGAAAGGTGGAACAAGGTTGCAAAGTTATGTTGTTCAACCCGACCCAGACCCTGGTATGCATAAACTTGTCCCCAAGTTTGTCGGTCCTTACCGTGTCCTACGACAGCTCCACGGCAATAAGTTCGAGGTGAGGGAGATGGCTATCGGAACTATCAGAGCTCACCTTGACCACATAATATATTGATCATGCAAGCTGAAGCAGAGCTGGAATCGCGGGCATTGCAAAAGCCACAATCAGACTCAAACTAGTGACAACCTGTCTAGTTCTTCACCCGCTACCACTACGACAGATGACAGTCCTGTAAGGCTCCATACTTATGGCCTGAGACCCAGGACAGCAGTACATTTCTGTGACATTGACATACCTACTGACTTGTCCGACTCCTACGCTAGCTACGCAATTGTTTGCTTGCAGAAATGGGGATTAATGCGCATACATTGTATAGTTAGTAAATAATGGAGTCAGGGTGGACAACACCATGTAAATATGTAAAATTTATTCTAGCAGGGTACCCGTAGTATAATGAAATCCATGGAAATAATGTTATTGTGAGTATGTCCCCCCAGTGTGTCTTGTAAAGCCTGAATAAAGGAAAGGGGCATATCCCCCTTTTTGAGTTAAATGTCACACCAAGGAAATGCTACTGTCAGTCATTGTTTGCAGATGTGAGGATGGTACGGGTTCAAGGATGTGCAGTAAAGTTGTTCGGGCCCTGTGGACAACCTGCATATAGAAGACTCTAGTTCCTGTGCCAACATCGGCTTGTTCTGTCCTCGCCCAGTGGGAAAAGGGCCCGTTTTTCCCTTTTCCCCCGACTCTCGAAGGGGGAGGTTTTCCGGCTCGCACCGGCAATATTCTGATTGTAAATGTCAGGTGCCCGGGAACCATTTTCCCCCCTGGGTACTTTTGTTTGCTCGTTTACAGGCGGCAGTATTGTGTGTCGAGAAGAAAAGCGAAAGGTGGCCGAGCTGATGTAAACAGCCTATTGGGGGGGCCCCCTTTAAAACCCGGCACTACGGGTCCCAAATTAGGCGTATAAAGGGTTTGGGCTGAACAGCCATGTTTCTTCCTCACTCTTGGGCCTACTTCACTGAAACAGGTCCTACCTGGCTTTTTTCCCCCGGTCTCCTCACATCCCCTCTGTACCCTCATGTACACTTCCCCTTTTCGACAATAAACCCAAGCCTAGTCTCCGGGATCCTTCACCATTGCTCAATCGGGTTTGGGTTTGAGTAAATAACAGTTTCCTCTTTCGTTCTGGTAAAAATTGAGCGTAACAAGATGCAACAGCACCGGAGGTGGGGGCGAGGTCGTCTGGGTTTCTTCAATATTTCCGGTATTATGGTCATTATGGTAAAAACCAAAACTCATAAACCCTGACACTCCCATCGGTGTTAAAAATTGTCCCCTGATGAAAAAAATTTTCCCAATTCCCCGAGGAGTGGGGGTTTCTTCCCCCAGGCATGGTGAAGAATGTGTACTAACATGGCTTTCCCCAAAAGCACCACTGGCTCCCGATTTTTCCTACTCGCACACTGCCCCGAGACCCTTTCTCTCACTATAGGCCTACCAGCCATTTTACAATTTAAAGGGCTAAAATTTTTGGGTACTAGAAAATAAAAAACCCCGAAGCCATACTAGTACGTCAATAACCCCAGCGGTAAGATCTAGTACGTCAATAACCCTTTAAAAAACTTTTTTTTACACTCCCAGGATGGAAATGAGTTAGAAGTGTGATAGGGAACCGGACTAGGGAAGTGAGGAGTGAGGGGGTTTTAAAAAAAGGGGACAAGTGAGGGTAACCCGGGTATGTGATAACAGAAAATTTACTAGTAACCAGTGGTGATTTCTAGAGTAGCCTAGGCATTGCTAGGTGTCTGATAGGATCAGTGGTTTCTTTTTAATAAAAGTAAAGAAAAGAAAAAAAATTTTTTTGTGAAATGAAAAAAGTGAAGAGTAACTATGGCTGGCATCAGAGGGTTCAGGCTGCCATTATTTATCATTTTTGGGCATTTCTCGAAAGGGAAATAAATCATGGGGTCTGGAAAAGGTGAATGAGGTGATACCCCCCGGAAAAAGTGAAAGCCCAACAGGGGCCATCATCCGAAACTAAGTGCCACTATCGCCAAAGGTTTGGGAACCCCCACATCTCCAAAACAAAACAGGGGCCCAAGTTTTTATAGTGGCTCTATTAAGGGGCGATATTCATCCCCCCCCAGGACCTCAATCTATGGTACAGGTGAAAAAAAGACAGATAAGTCATGGTGATAATGACAGTCTAGTTGCTATAATGATAACAACACTATATTAATGCACAGACAATAGAACCATTATTATCTCAAAACACCACCAGACATTTGTATACACTGTACTAAGGTACGGAAGAACAGTAAACATACCATATGTAAGAGATGTATGGGGGGGGTGCATAATGGATGTGTGTTCAATTTTTGGGAATGGTCCCCGATTTCTTTTTTTTGTAACAAATGCACTTTGGACAGTTACCCTTTTAAAAAAATTACATTCATTTTCCTATTTTTAATGCTAATGACCCCTTGCCATTTATTGATGATTATGATTGTCTTAGGAAAACAGGCCTTCACTTTATTCATGTCAAAAAGATCACTTCTTCCAAAATTGGCAGAGATTAGGGTTCAGTTAACAGAACTAAGCGGCATTTTTTTCCATCCGGAACCCCGGTTGGATGATAGGTGACTGACGACGAGGTAAAAAAAGAAGGTTACAATTAAAACGCTTAGATAGGAATAGAAAAAGGGGGTGGGGGTATGTGCCTACATAAAAAACGACTTAGCCTATAACCCCAAAACCTGATTTAAATGACAATAAACTGGAGATTCTATGGTTTGAAGTGTTGCTTCCCAAGACCAAACCCATCTTATAGGAACTAGTTATCGCCCTCCCACCCATGACCAGTTCTTAGAGGACTTTTCGGGGTCTTTTCAGGACTTGATAAAAATGACGAGAAGTAATATTAGGGGACTTCAACATCTGTTTTCAACAGAAAAAAAACGGCTATGTAAAAAATATAAGCAAATTCTGGATTTAAATAGTTACACGCAAATAATTAATACACCAACCCCGGGTCACACAGTTCTCAGCTACCTAATTGACCACATACTTTGTAACCGCCCCGAGAACATTAGTCAGTCGGGGGCATTACCACAGGTCTTAGGGTCATTTCATCATTTACTGTACCAGGAAAATTACTAGGGGAAAGGATAGGCCTAAAAAGACAAAAAAGGGGTTTGGTCAACTAGAAACTACAGTAAAGAAACACTGGTAAATATGCAAAAATTTGTGACTGGTCAGTGATAACAAGTTGCACGGACGAAAAAGATGCCAAAAAATTTAAAACAATGTTTTACTGCCATCCTGTAATATTGCAAGTTAAAGAGGTTAGGATTAAACGAAGAACTGAACCCTGGATGACTACTGAGATATTAGATAATATGAAATTCAGAACCAGTTGATAAAAAAAATTTTAAAGGGAGACAGACAGGATATTGCAGCACTAAAAATTCCAAAAAGGGGGGGGAACAGAGTGCAAAAGGCTTATAAAAAGGGCCCAAAAGGGAAAATCACTATTGCTCAAAGATCAAGAGTCAAGAATAACCCCAAAAACTTGGGCCCAAATCAAACAGTTGGGGATAGCCATAAACCCGTAGATAGATCTAACATAGTTCTAAATGTGATAACGAGGTATGCCACGAAAAAACTAAAATGGCAAATTGTTTTTAAAATTTTTAAATTACACAACTGTCGCATCAACACTAGTAAAAGGCACCAGCTGCATCAAATACCTTTAACACAGACTCTGATAAATTTAAAACATACTATACCAATAAAAAGTAACCCAAACAGTTGTCAACTAGAAAATGTATCTCATGACTTCGTGCAAAAAGAACTAAGCGGGTTTAAAACCCAATTAAGAGCAGGCCCCAGATAACATCCCGTCTAAGTTCCTAAAAGATGGTGCCTCTGAACGGGAACCCCCATTGCTCACATAATAAATTTGTCCATCCCCCTTTTCAGTGCCAGATGGGTTCAAGGAGGCCAGAGTTACTCCTATCTTCAAGAAAAATAGTAGGTCTGATGTCAGCAACTATAGGCCTGTTAGTATACCAGTGTAATATCCAAAATTCTAGAGGGGCGGTGTACTGTCAAGTAGTTAAATATCTTAGTGACAACAACATTCTTCATAGTTACCAATCAGGCTTTAGAGTCTTACTAAACCGACACCCCCCTTAATTAATCTGATGGTTTAAATTGAGAACTGAAATGTCTAGGGGAAAACCCTAGGAATGGAAATTTAGACTTGAAAAAGGCCTTCGATACTGTAAACCCCAAATTATATTATGTAAGAAACTTCAAGCTATCGGCATAGACTGGTTTAAGTCCTATTTTGAACGGAAAAAAATTTTCCCAAAATCAAAAAAACGGAATCAGAACCACTGCCGATAGCTTTTGGGGGGTTCCCCAAAAGGTAGTATTCTGGGTCCTTTATTTTTCCCCCGTTTATGTAAATGATATGCCCATCAGTGTAAAGTCAAACTCCTACTGAGGGATGACATGCTCTGTTAGTGTCGGGTAAAGACCCCAAGATATATCTAATGTTTTAAAAGGGAAACGGAGTTCAGAAAATGGTTAGTAGAAAAAACCTATGTTACATCTCGGGAAAACAGAAGCCATACTCTTTGGCACGAAATATAAACTGAGCAGGGTAAAAAATTTTTAATATCCGGTGTAATGGGGAACCCATCACTTCAATTTCCTCAGTAAAATATCTGGGAATCCCTTTGACCCTTGCATGTCAGGAGAATTGATAGGGAACAGTGTAGAAAGAAAGCGAATGCCAGACTGAAGTTCCTCACAGACAAGCACAGTGTTCCTACTGAGGCTCGGGGACTCTATGTCTACCCCTTATACAATGTCATATGGACTACGCTTGCTCTTCATGGTACTCTGCCTTGACAAAAAAAATGCAAATCCCCCCCGAACAAAATGGTAAGATTCATCCTGGACCTGGGTCCAAGAGAGCATGTAGGGCCCGGATGAATTACAACAATTGGGTATGCTGAATATTGAATACAAAAGTAAAAAAACTTAAAATTTAAAACAAGTTTATAAAAATTCTCACAAACAGTGTCCCGAATATCTTGCTGCCAATTTTGTCAAGGCTGGGAACCAAAGCAGTCATATACTAGGGGCAAAAATACAACTTTTTAGTACCCCCAGTCAGTGGGCCCGGTTTAAACACCTTTTATGTACAGCAATAAAGGAATGGGGAAAAGACTGCCTGCACATGTCAAAGCCAGTCACAGCATGAGCCAGTTCAAGAAGAAAAACCAAAAAGGGGGCCCAATGAATGTAGGACAGAAAGGGAGGAGAATGATTTTTATTTTTTTAATTAACACACATGTATATTTAAAAAAATCTTTTACCTTATTCCCCCTATACATATATCCTTTATAATATAATAACATATATAAAACCACTTAAAAAATTTTAATATAAAAAAAGGGGGCCCCAAAGGAAATAAGTCACTCTGTCTGACTTTTTTTGGGTTTTCCTAGGTTCTCTACACATATGCTGCTATGTATGATAATGTAAAAAAAATGTATTTGTGTATCCTGAATAAACTTACTTACTTACTTAAAAGGGGTTTAAATGGGAAACAAGTGTTTCCTTATGAATTTGCAGCTCCCAGAAAAGCTTGAAAAAGGGGGTCTTTACCCCCAAAAAAAGCTTTTTTCACCTCTTTCTAAGAACACATTACCCAAAAAAAGAATTCGATCATGCGCCCGGTTTGGGGGGAAAAAAAAGCTTGTCAAACCCCAGCGGACTAACTCCTAGTATATCTCAGTTGCGATGTTGGTCTTTTGGCTGACATATTCACCTTGCCCAAAAAAAAATTTTTTTATACAAAAACCCCCAAAAATTTTTGGAAAGTAGTAAAAATTATGTTTTTTCCCCCGGCCTTTTTTTTTCTATGATTTTTTAAAAACCAGCAGAAGGGGAATTTTAAAAAATTTTTTTAAAATTAAATGAAAATTTAAATTTAAAAAAAATATTTCATCATACATAGTAATAATTTCAATAAAAAAAATCAAAAAAAATTAACAATTACTCCCAAAAAGGATATAACACGTAACTGTACATTAGTTCCCCCACAAACTGACATTACGTATACAGCAAATTTTAACATGACATTTCATAAATAAAACTTTACTACAAAACAATAACCTACAAAGGGTTCCCAAAAACCGTAAACCTTAAATAACATCTCACACCCAAAAAGGGTCAAAAAATACAGTGGGATGTAAACAAACCCCACTTACAATAATGACAAAAACATAAATTTATTATATTTATGGAACATGAAAACCTTTTACACTGCAGCCCCCAAAACCTATTTTTTTTTTAAAAAAAATAATAAATATGTACAATCAACATTACACAACCCAACAACAAGAGATGATAAAAAAAGTCCCATGAAACATTAACTCATAGCATAAGGAAGAATAAAATAATCCTTGAATAAAAACAGGACTTATCACAAAAAAACCCACGATCACTTAAAAAAACACATCCCCAAAAACCCCCAAAACAATTATTATAATCAAAAGAAGCGCTAAACCAAAAACCCCCAAAATAACCATTACATCCCTTGGTACAACTAAAGAAACCCCCCATGACTGCATTTCACAATCATACGTACAGCTCACCATGATACATGTCCCCCCCCCCTTTCCCCCTAAACACAATGAAATAATTGCAAGACGTCAAAAAACCCCCCTCCCCCGCCACAAAAAAATATGTCCATACATCCTGCTAACTCATAGTAACACCCAACGGAAAAATATAAAAATAAGATATCTAAA